>JASFXZ010000143.1:0-108845 GCA_032209605.1 Mactromeris polynyma
TATAGTAAATAGTCTGTACAGAAAACTAAAAAAAATTTGCTTCAAGTACCTGTGGACAATACACAACATGCATACAACTCGAATTAAAAGATGAAGGCTCAATCTCAATAAGCCTATAAGGCTTATCTCAATCGAGGCCATCTATCAAACAACATAAACATAAACAACAAGTAATTCATTAATACAATGTTCAGACAATACCACAGGTATAAAATATATATACCACAGAATAAAAAAAATATTCTTATTATAGTAAATAGTCTGTACAGAAAACTAAAAAATATTTGCTTCAAGTACCTGTGGACAATACACAACATGCATACAACTCGAATTAAAACATCATAAAACAATTTCATACTATAAATTAATGCTACTTTATAAGTTACACATAGCTATAAAAACACTTAATGTTTATTTATGACATGGTTACTCAGTACTTTGCATAGATAGTCACTATAACATTCACAATATCCATTTTAATTGTCAGTGTTCATTTTCTCCACTTCCTTGAAATTCAGCTTCCTTCTCCTATTTGGCGTTCCATTCTGATCCAACCAGTCTCTATATATTCAACATGTTGCTGACCATGGTTCTACGTTTTCCCCTTGTTCATCTTGTTTAAAAATACCAATGGCTCCAATTTGTATCTGAAAGTATAATAAAAACTGGGAAGTATCTTGTTCATAACATAGCTGTTTACATGTGTATCAGCTAATAGGTATCTATTAAAGTTAATTACCTACCTAATAGTTTGCCTGTTGCCACAGAACATCTAACAGTTGGACGGAAGCATTCTTGTGGAATGAGTCAGCAAGTAGTAGAGTATATACATGGATATATATGTGTATAACATCAATCTGCCTATTCTTACAAAACAATACAGCATGCCTTATCCAATATTTGTGAGTATCTTAAATAGTTATTAACATTATGGTGAGCTACATGACATGGAAGTATATGTATCACAAACAGATGACAGCACCTGTTAGGCCAATTTATGGTTTTAAGAATTATTTTAATCTTGTGCAACACTTAAATAGTAATTTGTTTAACATACATGGTACCTATATATGCATGCCAGGACTTAAGCAAATAAATGCAATTGATTTTACCAGGAAATAATTAAACATTGTCCTCATTATTTCATTTAGCATAACCAGAAGAACAAAATGTTGAATATAGACAAACATCAAGTAATCATTACCCTAACATAACTCCAATTAATTTATTCTATAAAAAATAGAAGGAAGTAACCAATTTTAATAAATGTTAAAACAATATCTACTTTATTGAATCACTTACAGATCTGTAGGCAGCTAGTACACTTCCTATGTACTTTCTCTTCTCCTCCACATCCCTTTTTGTCCATGTAAACTTTAGAGACTTCCCAGCTAGGTAATTCTCCACAAACTGAAAGTCAAGACTATTCCATGTTAATTCTTGAAATTCTTTTCCCAGCTTGATGGCAATATACACTTTCTATTACTTTTTTAAGTTCAAAATTGTATTATTTTTGTAACTTCAAATAGTCATTATAATTACAGTCAAACCTCAATAATACGACCACCATTGGTCTTCTTATAGAGGTGGTCTTATTATTGAGGTTGAATAAAGGATAAAACAGTGAAAACAGACTTGCGAATTGTGTTCTTAATTTCGAGGTGGTCTTATTATTGAGGTGGTCGTTAAGTGAGGTTTTACTGTACCTGTATAGCATATACGCCACAAGAAGTTCCATCCATCTGGTTTGCATGAGGAAGGAAATCAATGTTCCAATGTTGGGTTGGAGATGTCTCTATCCCGTGCTTGAACCTCTCATTCATAAAGGCACTAGAAATTGAAAGTAAAATAAATCTAAGTATGGGATTTTTGTTGGTAGTTCATTAATGGAGCAAATAAAGCCAGGTGGTCACTGGAAAAGATACAATTTTCTGGTACAAACTGCAGGAGCGAGTTCAGTCTCAGTTGGCAACTACTGCGACATGAACTTACATGATTAGAATGAAATTGAAATAATGGAAATAAGGAAAATGTGATTTGATTACTAAATAAGTATATTTTACAATTTTTTTTAACAACTTAACACAGTAAAATATCCTTGGCGAGCAATGTTAAAATGTATTATGATATGGAATGCCAGTTCAGAACTGCCTATTGCGAATTAATACTTATGTGGGCTATGTCCTTTTTACATGCAAAGAGTGTCATATTTGACATTATACATGTGGATAATTTAATCCAAAGATTTTGCAGAAATAAAGTATTTGTTGACTGAAAATTGCATTAATCTTTTTATCTCATGAATTATATACTTGGGATATGCTTAATTGCTCGAAATGGTTCCTGTCCCATGTTTATAAACATGTTAATGAGGTTTCAATGTGTATCCCATTAATAACTGAATTTTACACAAAAATTAGAAGAAAGCGATAACAGAACTTCATTATTAAAGATTCAATATTTGTATGACAGAAACAAAATTTAATGACAATTCACAAGTACCATGTCCCAATCAGCTTTCACTAAGTATGCAAAATAAATGAAAATAACAATAAAAAACAAAGGCCAAGACAAATATTGTATGGTTCAGGAAACCCAACACTAACATTTACCAGCAGACCCTAAACTTTTATAATTTCTGGTAAAATTAAGGCATATCAAGGCCTTTCTGCTTTTGGTTGTCTAATATTTAAGTGCTACCTAGAAGATGTGTTTATAGAAGCAACAGCTACATTTAATAGATGATAAATGGTTATACAGCAAAGAAACAATCACCAAATACCACCTCATTAAGTTATAAAAGGATATGGATTCTTTCAACATTGTCACAACTGAATCATAGTTCAAGGGCTTTATAATGCATTTTATGACATTGAAGTTCTTAAACCAACACTGATGATGTGGATTGAACCTACAACCTTTAGTAGTTAACCTAACATTAAACATTGGATGTTTAAAACAAAAGCCCAAACCTAAATAACCTACTGTTTTCATCTATGTTAACTGAACCATACATAATATTTCGGCAAATATTCAAACACAACTTTCAAACAGCAGAACAGTATCACTTACTACCATCTCTGAAGGTAGATATGTTTTGACTTTTCTTGGTCTCCCAATGGGTTAATGTATATAATATGTCTCTCTCTTGGTTTTATTATCTTGTGAGTAATTTCAAACAAGAAATTAATTTTGATCACATACATGTACAAGCTAGAAATGGGTACAATCTTGAAGTGTTTGATTACTTGTATAATTGGAGCTACAAGTAGATTGTAACTTAAAAGCAGATCTCTTGGCATTTCACTGACTCATAGTATATATAGAGAAAACAGCCATCAAATTCAAGCAATGAGAATAACTAAAATATCATAAAACAAATACAGCAAGCAAAAGTTAGCGAAGACAGTGAGGACAAAACAAAAAAATCCAGTGTGGAACATATAATATTTTTAAAATGTATTAATATATAATTGAAATATTTTTAATGTGCGACAAGTAATATGAATAGTCAACAATATATACTCACCACCAGAATCCAGTGACAGTTGTTCTCATTTACTACAGCAAACACTGTATCATACAGGTTAAAGTCTACCTGCAAAGTAAGTATTAATTTGAAAAAGTGAACCTTGTAACTTGAGAATTAAACAGATTTACAAAGTCTCTATATATATAGTTAAATATATATAACTGACTTTTGATTGCAGCAATAATGATGTTAAGCATACATTTATTTTATATGATCTCAATATTTTTGAAATCATAAATATGTTTTTACCAGCATAATAATATAACAAGAGCTAACACTAAACATGAATAATTCTACTCTTTCCACTTTGTCATTGAAAAATGTTGCCACTTGTGCTAATTTGTTACAGAATGTTTTGTTTTCCCTTACACTGCTTAGTGTCAGAATTATATATAACGTGTTGTAGAAAAATAAAGTTAATTGTTCTAATGACTTACTGTCCTCAAGTAGCCAGTCCTTTCAAGACAACCACTAAAAATAGCAGTCGCCATAACACAATCAAGGTGGAAAACATTCCTTCCTGCTGTCGTGATATGCAAGTAGGCGTCAATCAACTGGAGAAAAACATTGTACATGTATATAGATTAGACCTTATTCTAAAATTATGATTTTGTTCATTTGTTTTAACACACTTATATATATATATATTCAATAAGAACATGTGTTGTAGCAAAAGTTGGTGTCATGATGACTAAAATTTAAGGAAGCAAATAATTAAATGTACACAAAAAACACGACTATTGTATCATTGTCCAATGAACTTTCACAGGTTTCCATAAAATCATTACTTATTGTATTAATTAAAACAATTTATACAATGTATGATACTTACCCATTTGTATCAGGTCTATATTATAGATAAGCTACAATGCATATTAATGATTGGACCTGTCGACTTTAAACTATCTCAAATATAATACAATTTTCAAATCGATGACGGATTGAAAGGCCTATACAATATTGGTTCCATAATCATCTTGATCGGGTCAAGAAAGTTTGCATACATTTTTAAAGCAAACACGATTTCTTTGAACATTAATCCTATTGTCAACGTACATCCTGTTGAATCTGTATGACTCACAATTATAGAAAAGTATTCATAGCTGTTGACCTTGTCTGATTAACATAACATTTATAATGCATAAGCCCATCAAATCTAAAATAATAATATTCAAAACAAATTTTGGACAATCGCAAATAAAGTGAAACATAGTAAATGATGGACATAATTAATGCAGTTTTTACATGTTAGTATTTTATTACCACATGTCATAATAAAGCTTACTTCATCAGACAATGTGCTTTTGAGGAATTCAAAGCTCCTTCTTGTAAGAACGTACGGTCCAATGTTCATCATCTGTGTGTCTGCAACAATGGAAACAAAATATGTGTTGTGTTTCAGGATCTATTCGTGTAACGATAACAGATTTCAATTCAATCGTAAAACATGAAAAACAGAGGAAGTTATTCGAAAAAAACATAAAAAAAACAGATTTACAGCTTAGTAGCTGTCACCCATTTAACCCCATCTATTGCTTGTAGTTGTTTTGAATGTTTTGAATGTAACAAAGTGATGAGCTATATTTTGAAAATGTTATTACTTCTTACCTAAATGATCATGTCTCAACTCAACAGGAGCATGGTCATATTCTTGCTCTCCTCCAGTACCTGATGAAATGAAATATAATTTTAAAGATATATTTCGATCTCCCAAAGTGTGCGACGTACACTGTATTCATGGTAACAATGGTTAACAAAGTCTCAATCTATGAAAGCCATGGTTCTATTATTAACCCATTTAACCCCATCTATTGCTTGTAGTTGTTTTGAATGTTTTGAATGTAACAAATTGATGAGCTATATTTTGAAAATGTTATTACTTCTTACCTAAATGATCATGTCTCAACTCAACAGGAGCATGGTCATATTCTTGCTTTCCTCCAGTACCTGATAAAAAAGTCTCAATCTATGAATGCCATGGTTCTATTATTAACCCATTTAACCCCATCTATTGCTTGTAGTTGTTTTGAATGTTTTGAATGTAACAAAGTGATGAGCTATATTTTGAAAATGTTATTACTTCTTACCTAAATGATCATGTCTCAACTCAACAGGAGCATGGTCATATTCTTGCTTTCCTCCAGTACCTGATAAAATGAAATATAATTTTAAAGATATATTTTCGATCTCCCAAATTGTGTGACGTACACTGTATTCATGGTAACACTGGTTAAAAAAGTCTCAATCTATGAATGCCATGGTTCTATTATTAACCCATTTAACCCCATCTATTGCTTGTAGTTGTTTTGAATGTTTTGAATGTAACAAAGTGATGAGCTATATTTTGAAAATGTTATTACTTCTTACCTAAATGATCATGTCTCAACTCAACAGGAGCATGGTCATATTCTTGCTCTCCTCCAGTACCTGATAAAATGAAATATAATTTTAAAGATATATTTTCGGTCTCCCAAATTGTGCGACGTACACTGTATTCATGGTAACAATGGTTAACAAAGTCTCAATCTATGAAAGCCATGGTTCTATTATGCTAAAATAACAAGGTCCATTCATGTGATTAGATTCCTAAGTATAGCTGACCCATATTCGAGACAAGGTGACTCGTCTCAATATGATCAATTGAAATGTAACCCCTGATCATTCACCTAGGATTGTTTGGTTGCATATTGCGCTACTGTGAAATATTGGTACATTGTAACATCTCTAATCACAAGTGCTGGAAGTTACTAAATATGCAGTATATAATTTATAGATATTGTACTGTAAGCAAACTTGTTCATACAGGATTGGCAAATAAGTCAAAAGAGGTACTAGAATATTAATAATGTAACAGGACTGTTATAAAATACCTTTATCCTCCTTCTGGGTCTGCTCAGGCATCTCGTTTTTCTCTTCAGACTTGGTGGATCTTGAAATTTAAAATTGAATATATATGAAAGAGTAACTGGTCAGATTTATACCTATGAAATTAAATACAAAAATCTGCCAACAAACATTCAATGCCTACAGCTTACTGATAAGAAGGCATCCATGGTAAAAAACCAATTTTCATTCTCATCCTAAACTTTTTCCCAATCCAACAGTGTCCAGTGAGTATCAATATTTGAGCATTTCAGGTCAATTTATTCTCCAAATATTAAGCATAAGATATGGTTGAAACAAGGTCAGACAAATGGATAATAAATTAGAATTACACCTTGGTATCCCACATTTCATATGTTTAATGAATTACCTCTCTTCTTCACTGACTATAATGATGCTGTCTTGAGGAATAATTGTCTTCTTTGTGGTGGTCTTACTTTGTTTCAAAGGGGCTGTATTCCCTGAAGAAAAACAATAGTTCCACATTGTCACAAAATATAACTGTCAAATGGGTGTATGAAGCACTATGGAAATGCTGCCCTCAAAATTCAAGCTCATCCAGGATAAACATTGTCACCAAGCCTGGTAAAGATCGGATGAGAATTGCTGAATACAGAGGAAAATGTTAATACATTTAAATTTGTACAAATCATTTTGTCCTATGAAATGATCATACATAAAAACGTAAAATGACGCTTTAGCATGTACATATCAGATTAAACTGAACATTTAAAACACACATCAAGATAACTGGATTACTGCTTACTATAACTTCTTTGTGATACTATGAACATTGGCTAATACTATTTTAATTTAGATAAATTCTAACATACCTGCTGTCTTAGTTTTTTTGTTCCTCTTCTTCCTTAGCTTTAGGACACTGGTGTTTTTCTGTCCAAGTTTACGTCCACGTTTTCTTGGTCTTAAGAAGATACCAGCCTCAGCAGGAACCATGCCTCTTACTTTCTTATACAAGACTGTCAAGTCTTGGAATAGTTCTTCATATTGTGCATCTTCTGGCACTAAATACATCATGCTATTTATAGCAACTGAGAGTGCTCTACATTTGGACTTGACAGCCACTGTTTGTTTTGGTTTACGTGTTGGTTGGACCTTGGCATTGCTCTGTGTCTGTTTTGGTCCATCAGTGCCTTGATTGTCTTGTTGCACATGATGATGAGGAATGACATCCTCATCGACCAAGAGATGAGGAGCATTTCTAAACTCTTCACTAAGGGACTCCCATCCGTGTTCTGGTACATGCATGATGATGTGAAGCATGTGCTTACATGGTAAATGGTATTTACCCCAGTCCAAGCAGGTGCATGAAGCGAGGATTCCAGCCAGATCAATATTGTACTGGCGACCACTAGTAGCACTTGTTGTAGTGAACGTATGTTCCCCAGTCTGGTTAACTTCAATAACTGCAGGATCAACTGTTATACGATCCATACAGTGTTTTATAAATGCACGAGACTTACAGTTGAGGAATTCTGGTATGTCTGCGGAGTAATTCTTTGACAACCATTCCAGGTTTTGTTTAACGTACCTGAAAAGGATATATTAAAACTAGGGATGTCAACGAATAGCAAATCAGGTATTCGAATATTCGTTTTTCATTTCGAACGAATATTCGAATATTCGTTCGACACAACTTAGACAAAATTATTAAAAAAATAATATTTCATATACCAAAGTTCCTTACGTGCTGTGTGTATTCTACTTTCATTTTCACCGGAAGTTAAGACTCTGACGAATTATGTTATTGCAGTTAACAGATCATCTTCTGAATGCCAATATTCGTGTTTATGAATATCTTTGGGAAATGTTTTGTTTTCGTTTTTTAATACAAGTATTCAACGTTATGCATTCATAAATATACGAAATCAAGAGCATGACAACTTGGCAACATACATAAAATAGAAGATCTACATTGATTCATTCAGTCTCAATGTCAAATTCACAACTCGGTTTCACTCGGTTTGGTAATCGTTGTTGTATATGCTTTTATTTATCGTCGCCACCGGTTTCCCACATGGGCGACGCCTCCGGAAGAATGTTAGTCATATTAGATTTGGAGGATAGTGCATGATACAGAAGATGCCCCAGTTCCAGAAGCACCCCTGGTTCTTTTACGTGCTCGATGTAAAGCATCATACACGGGACCTCGGTTTTTAAAGTCTCGCCCGAAAGACTGTTAGTACGGTCAGTGATGGAGCGGGGAATCGAACCAGCGATCCCTGGATTACAAGTCCAGCGTTTTACCACTGGACCACTGATCCGCTACAATCTGGTAATCGTTCTTATGCAGAAACCTTATGTACGCTATTTTTGAATATTGAGTACTTAATTAAAAATCGAACCATACAAAATACATTTACTCGTTGTATTTTGAGTAAAATGTTTTTAAACAGTCATTTGGTTGGATGATATGACCTACGTGAAAAATTAGTATGCTAATTGTGTTGTTTCCCGTCACCCCATTTTTCGGCATGTTTATTTTCTCAATTCCATCTTTGATCTTCTTTAATTAAAAAGCGAGTCATTAACTCAAGTCCATGTCAGTGGTTTTAACTGCCTACTTTTTACAACTTTCGTCAACAACAAAATTACCGACAATTAGACACCTATTTTCTTCTATTTGAGAATATGGACTATCAAACTGTTACAAACGGTCAGTAATTAACGGATTATCGAAAGAGACAAAATGTCATCACCCGACGATATACAATTATATTAGCACCCCCAATATACACACTGACACTTTTACAAGCGCGTATATTTCAACAAAAACAACATCCTTTATTACTCTCACACTATCTTACACAAATCGGGGTCGGCAAATAAATAAACAATTTTTATTTTTCATAAATTTTTTACTAAGTATATTTTTTCGAATATTCGAATATTGAAACAGGATTCGAATATTCGAAGATAAAACGAATATTCGAATATTCGTTGACATCCCTAATTAAAACTATTACATAGTTGACAGCAGGAAACAAGCCCACATCAATGATATTTCAGAAGCCTGATTGACAAGCTTCTTATCATTGAATCACATTAATGCAACAGTCAAATAACAAGAAGTTTGGTGAAAGATTAAATATCTTTGGGTCAATAGAAGAAAACATTTGATTGCCTGTTAAAGAAAGCCTAGTTATTCTATATTTAAATGTCTAATAATAATATAGAACAACAATACTTCTATAACAGGCATTAAATTTTTTATATTAACCCAAAGGCTTTATAGTTAAGTTTTAACATTTCGCACATATTTCTGTGTAACAGTCCAAATTGTTCATCCTCAATGCAAGTCCAATCAATGAAGGCGATGAGACATTAGCGAAGGTTTCTTCATCAAAACAGGACATTAAGAAATGAACTTTGTAATGCAATAATACAACTTCTATAAAAAAAAATCAGTAAAAAACAGCATAAGTATTCAGTAACATTTGTTGTTCATCACCAAATTAGAATTTGTAACCATTAACAACAGACTTTCTAATCATAAATAGAATTAAACATCAAAATTTTATATAACTTACAACTCTTTCTTCAATGAAGCCGTTGAGATCCAGTACCCAAATTTACAAGTACTTCTTAGTCTAAAGTTTGCTCCTGGTACAAATTATTTTTTTAATATAGGTTGCCAACCTTTGAAGTATATATATTCTTCATTTTCTGAAATGTATGACTTCCTTACCTGCGACATGCATCTGGAATGTATCGAGTAACCAGTGTTGTAATCATTAATGTTAGGGAACCTTCAGTGTAGTAACCCAAATAATTCTGTTTAAAACCACGATTCTGTCTCTCAACACCATTTGTTGTATTGACTCTTTTGTTGAGTAGGGATTGTCTATGATACTGGACCCATCTCTGAAAACATTTACAGAATAATACAGATTTTACATGGCTCATATTAACATTAACTAACACTTTAAGTTATATTGCTGTTTAAAATTGTGTAAATAACTGTCAAAAATGTATATCTTCAGAAAATTTACGAAACTAGAAATGCATCCATTAGGACATGGTCACCCCTTACCGCCATCTTCATCACAAAACAAACTCTGATATGCGTAACTTTACTCTGTGTGAGTGATATTACTAACAAAACTATGTCAAAACTATGGGCCATTAGACACCTTAGTATATTGTCAATGCTAGTCTGATTTTAACACAATACACTAATATAAATACTGACAACAAACTTTACCTTACTCTCTTTCAACCAGTATGTCTGAAACCAGTCTCGTAACAGTTTGTTGTCAGTCCAATAAGATGATGTCCTCAAAGCATCAACAGCATCAGTATAACTCTGATGGTTGGAAGCATTGGCAATGCTACGTAATCTGCAAACAAATCAACATAAATAATGCAAACAATCTTTCTCATAACATAATAAATCACACAAGCATGCATGTAAGTCTCAATTTATAAAATGAGACATATAAAAAACCAGGGGGCCATGATGGCCCTATATTGCTCACCTGATTACATTGTCATGATGGCCTTAAGAGAGTCAATTGTTGAGCTAAATAGAGAGGCCATATTTACATTGCTCACTTGATTACCAATGCTTAACATGGCAAAAATGGCCATAATGCTAAGAACCTTGCTGTTCCATAAATGAAAATATAATGTTTTCCCATTATAACAATATATGGATTCCATCACCATGTGTTCAAGTCGAAATGGGCCAACTAAGAATCCAAAAAATGCATGATTCAACAAAACTTGATCTTGTATCAATCGGGGCGGGTCCATTCCCCCCCTCCAATAGCATAATTTTAAAAATCGTGGTAGGTAGGCTTAATATAAAGGATGTCTTACAATGCCAAAACCTCCGTTACATTTGTCACTCCATTCGAAGGTCCTACCCAGCGTTTCCAGGACTGCTCTCGATGAAAGTCACAGAGAAATGTAAAGCAACCTAAAAATAAAATTAAAGTAGTTAAGAATTTAGGATTATTTGTTATTTGTGAACAAATTAGACAGGAGTGTGTAAGACAACAACTTTAACCATTAACACTGCATTTAACTTAATCAAATAGATGCATTTCAACCAAAATTACAAATCAAATGCATTTAAGTATTTATGTGTTTCCATAATTTTAAACTTATTCCTTTGCAAGTTTACCTGGGAATATCTCATCAATTGCATTAATTTCCTTCCTGTCATAGTCTGTGATGAAGTATGAAGGGTCCCATGTTGGATTCCACCTCTTTAAAACCTCAAGACCTCTTTTGATGTGGTAAGTGGTCTCAGTTGGGAGGACAAATGAACCTACAACTATGTATCCACTGTTGGTGCTCACACACAAAAAGAACAGGGGCACCTCAAACTTGCAGGTCTTGTAGGTGGCATCTAACAGACATATCTCCTTTCCATATCTCTCCAGAAGACGCTTCTGCTCATAAGACTGATGAACAAATAGAAACTCTTCTACATCAATTCTTTCTTCCTTGTCATCATTTGTGAAAGCTTGGGGACTAGAATATAAATAAAAGTTTCATTCATATATATTTGTTTGTATGAAAGAAAAGCAATTAGTTTTAAACATATGCCCCCAATTATTTTATATACACAATGGATGAAATTAATTCCCCAATAAGATACAGATTTTTGTAAGTACTACACAAATCTGCATTGTCAACTTTTAACAGTGGAAGATTCTTTAACTTGTAACTACAAGAAACAGCAACAACAAATTACAAAGTTACAAATTTTAGAGAGTTCCATAATTTTTATATTATAAATTCTTACTAATTTAAACCAAAATATGTTGAAGTAATGTAATGTTATCATATAAAAATAAATTGAATATAGCTGATATACCCTGATGTATAATAGAAGTTATCCTTGGGGTGCTCACTTTTCCACTGTTCTACATGCTTTTTGAGGTTTTCAAAATCATCAGATGAAAATCTGAAATAATTATTATTCCATACACAATAAATTAGTCACATCAAAGTCACCTTTATGCTGTTCAACATTGAAAGTTTTCAACAAAACATCCCAATAGTTTATGGGAAGTTGGACACACACAATTTGTTTGCTGAACCCATTACAGTAACTTTATCAAAGCGACAAATTTCTGGTAAAAATGTTTGCAACAAAATTACTTCTTTTAATCAGAGTACCAATAATAACAATGTTAAAAAATACATCCGAATGCGGTAGAGTTACCCTTCAACTTTACATGCTTATTGTTTACTGTGGTAGCAGTTGTTCTGTGTGGATCTGTAGGAGGAGGACTACCGACTAAGGATACGGGGGACGGTAGTCATAGGATTTAATGACTTCAATTGCGATGTATCTGGTGTCGCAGACGGCGATGTTGAACTTGTTTTCTTCCCTTGAATGCATTCTTCACCGGGATCCAATGAGGGATTCATTGACTGATTCGTCGGTCCAGGTGTGGACTGCGGGGGGTCTTGTCGACATAGCGCTAGGTCTCTATCAAAACGTCAGTTTAGACGGTGTAGGATAAACTGGGACAAAACGTCGTAATTTTTTTCTGTTACGGAGTGTGACCCGAACATTAAGTAAATGTAGTCAATATAGTAACATAATAGCTGAGTATCAATGATTACTTACAATAATAATATGCAATAAACAGGCTAGTGTTAGTGTTTCCTCAAATGACTCCTTTCAGATTACAAATGGCAACTTTGCATAAAAGGGGAGTGACTCTGAAATGTCTAAGTATCATTCTCGACTATAAAGGGAAGTTAATATGCAAATACCAGTGTCAATAATCATGTAAACTTGATGTGTTCCTTTGTTTTTGGCATTTCTGTAATATTTTTCTAAGTCCACCTGTGCACAAAACCCATTTTGGCTAGACTATAAAGAAATGATCTTGACAACACACTACAGTGGAAATACCAAGATATATTAGCATCTGCATTCTAAAACATATGAGGTTTTATTGCAGAATGCAACTTTTAACTTGTTTTTAGTGGAAATATTTTTTCTTTCATTTAGGTAACTGTGACCTTGACCTATGCACAATACTAACCAAATTTGTCTACAGTTAGGGGACTGCATCAATCAAATTTTAGAAGTGTAATTTTTGTCTAGTTTACTTACTGTTGCACACACATGGCCGAGTACATGTGGTTTCTGATAATTTTCCTGCTTGGATAAAATCGGCTATTCAAAGGAGTAGCAGTTGGAAATTGACGTTTTGAATAACCGAAAATTGCCCGTTCCATCTCATCAATCCTCCTGACACCATCTCCAACCAAAGAGTGAATCCTGTCAATAATAGTCTGGTCCAATCTCTGATACACTGGGCTGAACTACAAGCAATTTAACAAGAACTATCTTCAAAAAAGATGATCAACACAAATTTAAATAAGCAAAGATGTTGTAGTTTTATTGATTAAAATCTTAAGTTATAGCAGGAACACATGTTCATAGAATCAATAAATAAACACAATGAAACATTAAAAATCTGCTTTTGTTCATTTGTAATAACATACAAAAATATTCAATAACAACATGAGTGATAGAAGTAGTTTGTATCATGCCCAATAAACAATCAAAAGTATTAAAGAATTCAAAGACATCATACAAGTAATTTTTAAATAACATCCCATTTTTTTAAACCTGATAATTATTAATTAACTAATTCTACCAAAATTCTAAACAAATAATATCAGAATATTTTTATGATGTTCCTACCTCACCAGTGATGTGGTTGTGACATGATTCATTGGGTACAGACACATATACCCTCACACCCCAATTTACATCCGATGAAGGTATAGATTTATTCAGTAAAGCCCTCTTGACTTTCTTCTGATAATCAGAGTTGGAATCAATCTAAAAAATAATAGATTTTGTTATATATTTATATATTAAGTTCACTGACAATCCACTCATTTGAAACACAATTATTACTTGTACAAAAATAATTTTCACTACCTGAATAATTGTTTGTTATCTTTATACAATCCTGTAAAAAAATAACTCAACTGTTAATATTTGTCACCTTGAAATATATTTTTGTTCATTTAATTGTTGTCATATAAATAACTTGCAACAATAAATGAGGGCCTGTTTGTTTTTGTCATGTCTCGTTTCAACACAACAAAGGATAGAATTTTATTTGATACCTTGTAGTCAGGGAAGCAGATGACGGACCTAAGGATGATGGAAGCCCTGCAACCGTCTTTCTTGGTGCTGTGCACAAGCTTCCGGCTCTTCTCTTCATACCCATGTTCAGACTGAAATATAACAAATTGCATTCTTGAAACAAGTTTTAGAAGAGTTAACAATTGAAATTGTCAGTTTAGCAAACAAATGACTTAAAAGACGTTAAGGTGCCCAGTTCTGAAATTAATTAAATGTAAAAAAGATTCATATGGTGCAAAAGATTGGACAAGTATATATGACATGCCTTATGGCAAGAAGCTTGATTGTGGTGAGTTTTTATTTTATGAAAAGAGTAAGTGTCCATGTCTACATATAATGTACAATGATAAATATTACACAGTCTTCTGGCTGCAGGTCCTGGTTCATTTCACATGTGCAAGGACCTTATATGACCTATATAGTGTGTTCCAGACATGTGTCGTATAAAACTTCCTAGTCAAATAAAAAGTATAAAGTATACCAATCTTAGGTTTATTTCTGGTAGATTTCAATTTGTCCGATTGGTGTCTGTCTGGACCTTTCCAACACTCACGGATCTGACGTCAAACAAACTGGAAAGGCACACCATCAAATTGGATGGGAAGCAAAGAACTTGAATGCTCCTCCCAATATACACGTCCTCCAACTTTTGGACCTCCTGCAAGGTATAAGTAAAGCATTACAACAAAATGTCCAAGGTCATAAGTGTTTAAACCTTTCAGTAGTATTTCTATTTTATTGATTTGAAGACGATTTAAACGGACAGTCATACTTACCAGTTGAATGCAACAACAATGTACGTTTACGTTTCTCAATCAGAGTTCGTCTGCTTGTCAGTTATACACCCGGTCAAGTACACATACGCGTTCGATATCAGATACAGGAAGAAGAAGAATTTTAAATCTTCTAAAAAACGCTAAATATGTTGTTGTTGTTGTTATTCTTTCACGCTATACGGAGTAGCTATGGTCTCGATGTGCAATAAATATGGAAGTGTCCACGTACTGGTAGCATCCGCGTACTGTTCCGGTCTGTCTATTTCTATAAGACATGATGGCCTACTTAATATAGCGGTCGCCAACTCGTTGATTCGTGCCCCGAAACAGTAAAGTCATAAAAGGAAAGAATCGTAGATTCTAGTATAAAAATGAGCAGAAAATTCCTAAAAAAAAATCAGCAAATGTGAAAGACACCATGTGCAATCACATGTTCTGACTTATTTAACGTTATTGATGGAATAATACATAGAGATTATTTTTACCAGGATATTTGAAATTATCCGACTTCACAGTCACAAATCTTTCCGCTGTCGACAACTCGCGTTCATCAATGAAACGATTGGCCTTCTCAAATGCATCCTCGCCGACGAAAATCTTTACTAGCGCCATTTTTTTGAAAATATGAATGATTACGCATGCGCAAAATGGCGACAATTATGGCGGCTGTAACTCCGCCCATGACCGATTACCGTCTTCCCTTTAGAACTAACCATTAGGCGGGAGGTAAGTTTTATTTTCCCCCGCGTTTAGAGATCTAGATACAATGTACTACAGTTGTAACGGAAGTCGTCTTCATATTTTAACAGCCAAGTAGACTAATAAAAAATCTGCCAAAACATTTACTTTGTTCCGAAGAATCGGTAGTTTTATGATGTCTGGACATCATTGTTACTGGAAAGGGCCATCAATATTTGTGCTAAAAGCAATGGATGTGAACATTATGTGTCGTTTTTTGTCATCATCAGAACAAGAATATACATGTGTGCTCTCATATGACAATGGATATCTTGTATCATTCAAAAGAACAGAGTCCTGGATCATTTGTGTTCTGGTATTAGAAGATGAAAAGGTTTTCCATAAAAAATTCAGTTACCCTGTAAGTAGTTGATGGCTCTGACTATTCCGCGTACACCGTACAAATCTGTACCGTGCCGTACAAAATTTACACATTAAATAACTCGACAATAAATTGGTTTTTGTTACACTTAATCAATTATAGCTTTTTTGACAATCACTTTTCGACAAACAAATTAATTTCCTAGTCAAAAATATGTTTTTCTTAACTTTAAGGCTCCTTAAAAATTAATGATTTATCGTGTATGGCAGATCCATTCGGACACACGTCTTATATTTTTTGGACATTGAATACAATTTTTATTGTGTAACTTGTAAAAAATTGTGTACGGATCATTATCCTTTTCACCTGTATTCCCGTGCCTCTAAGCAGTTCCGTCGGCGCATGCGCACTCCCGAAAGTTAATTTTAAAATCTTCTGCGCCATTTTCGGAAGAAAAAATATTAATTTAACTTCTAAAAACCTACCATCACCAGTACTAACTACCATTCCACAAGGCCAACAACTTCACCACATGTGGAGGAAAATCAATGTTTTATCAAATTTTCATGGAAGGGTATGACCCTCCGCGACCGAGATTTGAACCCCGACCTCCCAGTTACAAGGCGAGTGAACTAACCACTCGGCCACGGTCGCGGCTCGTCAATAAAAGGTCGACGAGTAACGGTTTATTTGTCAGTGTTTTATTTTAACGGCACAAAAAGCCGAATGTCTTCATCGATAATGTTTTTTAAAAAAAATTCAACTTTCTTTTGTACTCGCGATGAAATGGATAGCTAACACATCAATGTAATACTTATGTCCTATTCTCCAATGCATTTACAATAAACAAATGTCTCTATTATTAGGGGTGGACCGATGCATCGAAATATCGATACATTGTGATCCAGTGTGTCCCGATAGTATGGATCAATAGTAAAAGTCTCGATCCAATAACTATCGCCGATAGTTAGCTCTACTATCGATAGATACGATAGTTTCCTTTTTATACAGTTTATGACTAATTTAAAACTAGTTATAAAAGTTATTATAAATAACTCCACATTGTATCCCATTGTTATTTTGAGGTTTGTTATTATCTTACATTAACAAGAAACATTTATTTTGCTTATAGTGGCTTTAAAATGGAACCTATTTGAGTAAACTAATTTAATACAAACCATTTTATGTTGGTCAGGGAAAGAAAATTAAAAAGTTATATAATCTCCGTGATTTTCAGATGTTGGCGATAACTATTGCAATAGTATCGCAATAGTTTCCAGCAATACAATAGTATTGCAATAGTGCTTTCAGCAATAGCAATAGTATTGCAATAGTCAAAAATGGACCCAATAGTCACCCCTATCTATTATACATATAAATTATTTTATACACTTACCATGGTGATTCAAAAATGTCGGCTACTGATAGCGATATTAGTATAGATTGATAGGTTTTAATGAAATAGTTAGCTTTTACACACCCTGGTAAAATTCCATATGTTTATAGTAGGGAGGATTAATGTAACAGCCACTTCCAAAAAATCCCCTGGTGTTACACTCACACTATACAGGACCTCAGTGTCTGCCCCAATAAAAAGCACAGTTTCCACACAAACATATAATCATTGGCAAATTTGATGAGGTGAGAAGTAATGGCACTGCAGTCGGGGACTGGTATAATTCAGACTTACTTTGATAAACCAGTGAGACGGTTAAGCGGAAATTGTTCCAAGATTGGACTGACAAGAGATGAAATTTGAAGCAATGGAATAAGACAGCTTTAAACATAGAATTCCATATATAAACACGACTTGATAGCCAATGTGGCAATCAGAACAATGAACTAAAATATATTTTATTTTTCAGGTAGTCACCATGAAAACAAGAAATAAACGTACAGAACAAACAGGCCATACTAACAAAAGTTTGGAAGATCAAGGTCTTTTAGACATAAAATTTATAAACACTTACATTGGTGAGTTGCTTTCAAAACTTGGTTTCAGTATTATTTTCTTATATTTGGTCAGGGCCATAAATAATAATATTATGAATGGGTATTTACTCTTCACCCTTATCAGGGATGACAATTTTCCGCGGATCCACGTATTTCAAGGCCGCCAGGATCACGTTTGAGATTGATGTAAATTCGAGGAGATATTTTCGTAGGGGGTGAGGGGTCCGCAGATAATTACGATCGAGCCGCAGTGTAAACATCGGGTCCACGGAAAATTAAGAGCCTCAGTTTAAACAGCTATGTTTGTCTGGTTCTCTTCTTTTATCAGCCGTATTTGATTGTAAGCATATGCGTATGGGAACCAACCGTATTTCGTCACAATAGGCGGACTCGATTGTGTGCACCGATCTACGCCGGTCGGTATATCCCAGGGGTATCCCGATCACGTGTTCGGTATACCTGAGCGAGCCAGCAAATCGAGTGAATCGGGAAATTTCAAAACGGCTGGCAATGTCGTATTAGGAGCAGTTTTGGAAGATTTTTTTTTATGATGAAGTGGAAACCGCTGATTTTAAAAATGGGTAAATTATGAGCGTAGGAGAAGGGGGGGGGCAGGGTGGCCAGGCCCCCAATGTCAGGACAGGGGGGCAACATATACTCAGGCTTAGACATTCAGAGATACTTGTGCAAGGATAAGTGTAACAATTCATATAATAAGTACTATAACTGACTTGATTTGTAATAAAACATGTCCTGTTTTTATACCAAATAAGGTACCTCAGAAAGCCCAGATTGCACCAGATGGATCCATTTATTTAAAACAATTCCCGGGGGAGCACCGAAACCCCCCCCCCCCCCCCCCCCAAGTTACTAGTATATAATCATATTTTTATTAACCGCCGTCTTTTTCAAGTCTTTTCTGACAATGTACGAACAATACACACACCTGTAGTAGGGCTAGCTTATGTATTGTTACTGTTCATGAAGATCTCTCCCTTATTTTTACCTCCCCCCTCCCTTCCATAAAAAATATCCCCCCACAAAGTCTCCCCCCCTCCAAAGTTTGGCCCCCCAATGTTGAAGACGCTCCTACGCCCATGTAAATGAATAAAAAAATAAAACGCTAGGGCTGTGGAATTCGAACATAAAAATATGTTGATTTTATTTTGGAAAAATAGTCATTGTATATATTTTAATCAATGTAATTTCAAATATATTTATATATTGTGAAACTTCAGAGCTTCAGTCTTGAATTTGCTACCAACATTCAAAAATCGGTCAATGAATGAAGAAATAAACCCTTATAGCCGTGGACTCACTTCCATATCAGTGTTTAGCGCCGGGGAATATACACTCTCCCGAAATGCGCCGTGCTATTTCAGGCGGGCTATCCGGCATGTCCCGGTAGTATACCGATTAGATGCGCGCGCATCCTACACGGATGAATCGAGTGCACAGCAGTTGCATCGGGATATGCCGGGGCATATCGGCGCATACAATCGAGTCCACCTAATGCGGGACTAGGCGTCAGATTCTGTCAATTAAAAGCCAATTATTTCTAAATTGATACACGTGAATAATCACGAAGTTGACTCGCCTCTTGTGCAAAAGCGTTAACAAAACATGCACACACAAGTTTCGATTGGAATTGCTTTAGACGATTGTAAATTTAAGAAAAACAGGTTGAATTCCGCCGGTTCGCGTATGCTGTAATTCATAAACTTTATGTATTTTTCGTTCGCGAATGTCCGGCGATTTTCAGTCTAAGACTTAAATATGTTTGCAAACGTTTTTCTATTTTCCTGTTGTAAATTAATAATGATAAGTACCATACTCAAAGCATAGAAATTGCTTTTGGTTCTGGTTCACAATAAAACCTGTAACTGTCGTACATCATCCGTACCCGAAATTTTATTCACAAGTGAAAATCAAGGACCATGGTGAAGAGCTCATAGATTAAATGTTTATTTGAATAAGTAATTATGCCCCCCTTTCGAAGAAAGTGGGGGTATATTGTTTTGCAAATGTCGGTCTGTCCGTAACCAAATCTTGTCCGAGCAATAAGTAGACAATGAATAGGCGAATGGTTCTGAAAATTTGTATGAAGGTTTTCTCAACTAGTAGATGACCCCTATTGATATTGGAGTCACTACGTCAAAGGTCAAGGTCAACATGACGTTAAACAAAAAAACCTTGTAACCTTCTACACTTACACCTTGTCTGACCAGTCACTAGACATTGATTGTACCTAGGCTCTTTAGATTTGGCAGGGAGGATGGTCACTACATGCAGATGACCCCTATTGATTGTAGGGTTAGTACGGCAAAGGTCAAGGTCACCATTGTCCATCTGTAAATTAATCTTGTCTGAGCAATAAGTAAACAATGAATGGTTGTATGGTTCTGAAAAATTGTATGAAGGTTTGTCACCACTCGTAGATGACCCCTATTGATGTTGGGGTCACATGGCATTTTCTTGGGGGGGGGGGGGCATACATGTTTTACAAACATCTCTTTGTTTTATTCATAAACCATGAGTGGACTCGTGCAGTTTGACACGTGCAGGTGTTAATGCATGTGATAATGTTTATCGTAACTTTTTTTCAAGGCTATGGTGTTTATACAAAATCTGACGTCATGAAAGGAACTTTTGTGTGTGTGTACACAGGAGAATATATCAGTGAAGAGGAAGGTTTGCAGCGACTAGAAAGAAGTACACAACCAGGCTGTTTCTTGTACTTTTACAAGAAAGATGGGAAAAAATCCTGGTAAGTCCTGTTTTTAGCTAAACTGTCAAATAATGACAAAGTGAGCTTTTGTGATCACTTTCATGATGCGTCCATGTGTGCGTAAACAATTTCTTCAAATGACAGCTACTGAATCAAAAATTAGTTTTTGGCAAAACTTCACAGGAATGATTCTTGGGTGATCTTCCTACAAAATTGTTCAAATGGTTCCGAATTCAGATCCATTGCATAATTAGGTCACAGGAGCTAAAGATTTTTTTTTTATCTTAAAAATGTTCTTTTCAAAAAGCAGAAGCCTTGGAGTTTAGATATTTACGGTACTGATAGCATAGGGGTTTTTTTTTACCGGAAGGGGCTTGGGGCCTTTGAAAAGGGGAGAAATAGTGTCGTTTCTTCCTTTTAGGGGAATTTTAATAATAACTCAAGACGTACATAACTGTTGCAATTTATTACAGTGCCATCAATCTAGGCTTCCTTGTTTTGAACTCATTTATTAGACTTTCAAAGTCATCTTCACATAAATGGGAAGAGAAGCTACTGATGCCCATTAACGCATCAAGGGTTTCCTGTGTCTTTGTTCTTAATTCAGTGGCAATGATCACATTAATCTCATTTCTTGCAAGAAAACTAACAGTCAATTTAAAAATTTTAATAGATTTTTGTTTCATATTTTCTGCTAATTAATGCATTTCTGTATATTAGGAAGCAAGGACAATGGTTTTTGGCTTCTGGGGGCATGTAGCAAATGATTTCAAGGAGGAAATTAGCTACTTTTCAATATAATATTCGAACACTGGCTGTGTTAATATATGTCCCACTTTAATAAATATGGAAACAATTTATATTGTATTTCAGTGTGGATGGTACACATTCCTTTGGTATAGGCAAATACATTAATGATGACCACAAGAAACCAAACACTAAAGTGAAACTTGAAGTAATTGATGGACAGGTTAGACTGGCAGTATATGCTCTGAGAGATATTAGCCAAGGAACTGAAATACGCTATGACTATGGTGATACACAGGCTTACTGGAGAAAGGTATGTTATTTAGGCCCCATTTCTTTCCCCCATTTCACGGAAAAGGCCCTCATTTCAAGGGAAATGGCACATGCTTTTGCTCTTGTCTATTTGTAAGTTTGTTCTTCCATTGTTTTGTGTCTCATGGATTTACAAACTTATTGATCTGAAGTGAGCCTGCACACTTAGATCTTTTGAATAATAAAATACTGTACAGTGGAGCTTGTCTTATGCAACCAAACAAAGAAGTAGACAAAATAGGTCATGTGAGACCAGGAGTCACAGGACTATGGTATTACTGAGTAAATGTTCTGTATTAAAGTATATTGATTATTTTGTAAGGCCGAATAAAAAAAATGTTGTGTTTCTGGTGGCATGCCCAAAAAAATTACGGTTGGTACGGTTTTTTTTTTTTTTGAAAGTGTATGTAGATATTTACAGTGTAGTCTTGGATATACCATAACTTAACAAAATGGTCTGAAATTTATACTGAAGTCAATCTAGTGTTCTTTATTATTATATGTATAGTGATCGTCATCGTCAAAAGACCTTGACTACATGAGAACCTACTTTCAATATTGTCTAAATTATTCCACACGTTCGACGTTCAAATAAATGTTTGCATAATGCGTGTCAATTGCACAATCAATTGTCTGTATTCAAGGTCAGTTGTCGCGAGTGTCTACGTCAATCACACGAATAGCTAACGTTGATTGGTTCACATAGAGAATCAATTCGTATTTGATTTCGCCTACAGTCTATTGGCGATTGATGCTGCCGAAATTTTTTACTGAATACAATCTATGGCGATATATGACCCGAGGTCAAACGCGTGCATTAAAAAACTTTTCAACGGCAATTGTTTGCGTCTAGTCCGCGTCCAAATATACGCTGTAATAACGCATTGCCCTAAACCCTGTATCATAAGTATACGTCTTTCATTAGTTTTATTACTCTTATCATATTCTGTTTAGACAAGTTATTGTTTTTGCCATCTAATGAAATACTTGCAAGAATGCCCTGTCATAGAAAAAAAAACTGATTTTCGTAAACACCACGCATACTGTAAAAATCAACTACATGTATAAATAAGCATAAACAGTCGTGGTTTCGCGCAATAATTCAATGGGTCAAACCGCGAAGTATAATTTGTGTGACTAAAGATAGATCTACTCAACTTTTCAAAACATCCCGCTACTCTTTGATACCGAAACTCGCTGCGGTAAACATAAAACGCATTCAATGTCTTGCGTTGGCGCATGAAAGAACTAGCAGCTTCAAAGACGCCGCGATCTTCTCATTTATTGAGGATTGCCTTACAACCGTATGACGTCACATGAAATGTCAAGTTAACTAGGTCGACTCTATTTCGGAAAATAAAGTATGGATTAATTGACGGATGACGTCGTATTTGTTATTCATGTGTGCTGTGTGATGGTACGATATGATACCCTCTATAGTTAATTTCACCGTGCTGCATATTGGCTGCAGACCGACAACGGTAAGGTTTCGCAAATTGAAACATATTCAGCTTCATTGATTAGCCGATTTTGATATATTTTTTAACCCCCAAAAAAAATTTACGGTCGGCGGTCAAAATGTACGGTCGGTCGGCAGGGCTATTTTTCTCTATATACCAGCCGCCGATTAACGGTGGCTTCCCCAAGCAAATTTTTTTTCCCCAAGCTAGCAATTTTCCCCCCAAAAACTAACAATTTTTCCTCGCAGAAGGTAATTTGGATGAGAAATGGGGAAAATATCGGCATGAAATACTTTCTTCGTATTGCATAGCGCAAAACGGTAATCAATGTCGTAAACGTACTAGGGAGTGCTAAAAGTCTGATCATCAGTACCGATTATTCCGTAAATGACCGGATAGTATAGCTTTTATACACACAGAGCGGTTTACGACATGCCGTAAATCGACAAGATAGTTTTTACGCGCACCACATGGTTTGTGATTTAACGTCGTATTGTCAACAAACGGTTTGTTTACGAACATGTCGCACAGTATATACGCAAACAAATGGTTTTGGTTACGAATCTTGATAGCCCAATCAGTATGTTTAAAGTAAACTGCATTGTCATTTTTGGCATTTAGGTAAAATACGTTGATTTTCTTCGTTTACAGCATCAGAACTGCACAGGTCAGCTGGTCATGGTTTTAATTACCTGTCAAAAATCCACTAAGTTCTTTTTAACTTCACGGAAATCCTCAACTTTCTGGTTGAAGTGGGTATTAAAATTGTAACTAACATACGTTTGATTTTGGTTTGTTTTTCAATAAAGGTGCAACTGAATTTGAAAAAAAAATGTTGTAGGCCTACAGATGAAGCAGTTTGACCACCTGTGGTGAGGTGTTAGCTAGTGTAGCCCTTAATATGGAATTAATATTGTATTTGAGAGCTTGGTTAAGTGCATAATTTTTCCCCAAATATGCCGATTTACGCGCAATTTTTCCCCTTTCAAAAGGCCAGGCCCCTTCCCCAAAATCGGAAAAAAAGCCCTGGTCGGTCGGGCCACCAGAAACACAACCTTTTTATTTTTGGCCTAACAGGAATTTAAAAGCCATGGCCATGTTAAAAAGTCTTTATACAGTTTAGTTTTAAAATGTAATTTGAGAAAAAAAGCAATCATTGGAAAATAATTTTCAAGATACATTAATTACTGCTAAATTTTATCATAAACAGATGATAACATTTTCATCAATTAACCACTAATCCTGCACCCATTGTCAATTTGTGTGTTTAAAAAAACTATGACAGACACTTTTACTATTTATGCCCCCAACATCTACTGGTGCAGTAGGCATATAGTGTTTGTCCTGTTGGTATGATGTTGACCAAATGGGACTGTTTCATCCCTTCCTAGAATGACTTGATACTAATGCAGATGTAATCTATGACCATGTATCATTTTCAAATATCACCTGACCTCGGTTTGACTTTACCTCATTTTGGACTTTGGTTACTGTATAGAGCCATCTCTTGGTTAACCAATTTGACACCAATACCCCTTACTAGAATAACTTGATGCAGATGTAACCTGTGACCATTCCTCATCTTCAAACATCCCCTGATCTTAGTTTGACCTTGACTTCATTTCTGACTTAGATTGCTTTATAGGGCCATCTCTTGGTTAACCAAATGGGGCCGTTTCGTCTAGGATCATAACCCCTTACTAGAGTGATTTGTTACTAATGCATATGTTACCTTTGACCATTCATCAAGTTCAAACATCACCAGTTTGACGTTGACCTCTTTTTGAAGGAGTTGGAAACGTATTGTCTTACATCAATACTCCTTACTTGATGCTAATTCAGGTGTAACCTGTGACCATTCCTCATCTTTAAACATTTCCTGACCTCAGTTTTGACCTTGACCTAATTTGGACTAAGGTTGCAACATCTATGTACAAGGATGCTTCTGGGTTCACCAGGCATTTATTTAATGCAGCTCCTTTCTCTTGGTAAACAGCATCTTGTTACACCTAGCAAACATATTCCATGGATTTTGGTTTGAAGATCACATCATGGACAATCGATGTATAGTACTAAATAGCCCGTGACACATCGTGCCATGACCTTTATGTTAACATTGAAGAGTGATTTCATAGATCGCCAATACCAGCAACACTGTTGATAAACAACTCAAGTTATTTATAGTAATGCCATAACTTTAATATTACTGTATATATGTATTGGGATATTTATTCGTGAAATGCAGAATAAAGGAATCGGCAATTTTTTCTAGACTATCCGTAATTTTCATGTGTCCGTCTTCTCTACGTAAAATTATAAAAAAATAATGTTGTTTTTTTATTGCAATTCTCCGAAAAAACCAGCGGAATACTAAGTAAGAATGCTCTTGTCTTGTGCCATAGCATAAGAATGATATTTCAACACATGGGACATATATGTAGAACTTATAACAACTGCCCTACATGAATTAGTGGCCGTAGAAATAATTTCATGACCAATCCCCACGAAAGTTATGTTGTCGGGTTGGGTTTCGAACTCACGACCCCATGGACTGAAGTCAGACTGAAATCAGACGCGCTACCGACTGCGTCCGGCATGAGAGATCACAACTTGACAACTCAACATATTAAAACAAACATAGATCTATATATGATCAGAGACACTAACTATACATTTAGGTCTTTGATAAAGTTTACTGAATGAAACTTTTTATCTACATTCAAAAAACTTCCAAATTTACGTGTTACCAATACAGTTATGACACTATATTTTAAAAGAGCTCTATTAGTGTTTTAAGCTCACCTGTCACAAAGCGACAAGGTGAGCTTTTGTGATCACTCTCTGTCCGTCGTTCGTCCATCTGTCAACAATTAGCTTGCATATACACTAGAGGTCACAGTTTTGACATAGTCTTTATGAAACTTGGTCACAATGATCATCTCTACAAAATCTAGGCCAAGTTCGTTAATGGGTCATCTGGGGTCAAAAACTAGGTCACAAGGTCAAATAATAGGAAAACCTTGTCTAGACACTAGAGGTCACAATTTTGACCTAATCTTAATAAATCTTGGTCACAATGTTTATCTCCGAAAAATCTAGGTCAAGTTCGTTTTTGGGTCATTTGCAATCAAAAACTAGGTCACAAGGTCAAATCATAGAAAACCCTAGTCTAGACAATAAAGGTCACAATTTTGACTTTATCTTTTTGAAACTAGGTCACAATAATCATCTTTACAAAATCTAGGTCAAGTTCGTTATTGGGTCATCTGGGGTCAAAAACTAGGTCAGTAGCTCTAATCATAGAAAAACCATGTCTAAACAATAGAGGTCACAATTTTGACCTTATATTTATGAAATTTGATCCCAATGACTAGCCTCAATAAATCTAGTGCAAGTTCGATCTTGGGTCATACATTGTCAAAAACTAGGTCACAAGCTCAAATCATAGAAAAACTTTGTGTAGACACTCAAAGTCACAGTTTCAACATAATGTTTTTGAAACCTGGTCAATTTGATCATCTCTACAACATCTAGGTCAAGTTTGATATTGGGTCACCAGGGGTTAGAAACTAGGTCACTTGGTCAAGTCATAGAAAAAACGTTGTGTTTTCTTTAGAAGCTGAATTTTTCACTGGATCGTTGTGAAAGTTGGTCAGACTGTTTGTTTAAATAAAATCTAGATAGTGTTAAAATAACTCATGTGAGTCCAGAACTAGGTCAATGGGCAGTGTTTCATTTTGAAATCTGCATTAATGAGTCCCTGGGACTCACATTTTTTGAAACAATGGGTCCATACAAAAATCAATGGGTCCCAAAAAAAACTAGTGCCATTTTTCCCACTTGCTAAATAGTGGGTTCCACCAGCAAGTATCAAGACAAATTTTATAACTCGAAAAAAATCGTATTTTTACGCTGGGTGACCGGGTCGAAAATGGTCGGGGACGAATAATTAATCAAGAAAAACGTGACATTACCGTACTCATTTTAATGACTTAAATGGAACTTGCATCTAAAGTTATAGGTTATTTATTAATGCATTAGTAATATATCGTTAAAAATCACGCAATAAATCGTCAACAAGTGTTTTTATTTTTATTCTATCGCCGAAACTCGGAGATTTTGCGACATGATCCGTCTATACGGAGTACTCTTGATATTTTCGAACGTTTTCAATGATATCACACATCGATCATGCGAATAAGTTGGTCGCATTGGATGGTTATTTTTGGAAACTTATAATAGTAACATGGGATTTCCAGTATTCCGCTTTTTACCAGTGAAGTGCGAGTTAGCAACCGCTAAATTTGGAAAAAAAAATTAATTTAGACTTTTTTAGCAATGCGTCCATGGGACGCACATATTTAAGAATGATGCGTCCTCATGAAAAAACGTGCGTCTGGGACGCGGGACGCAGAGCAAAATGAATCACTGAATGGGTCAGCTACAACTGATGAGCGACCTAGGGCCTTCTTGTATAATCTTCTGACAAGTTTTCACCAGCGATGTGACTCCATTTACCGACAAGTTACTAAACTGGATATGACTACGCACAGTAAAAAACGCGCGAAAAGTACTTTGTGATAATTCAATTGCACTGATCAGCCTTTCAATCAACAAACTTCGCATGAATGACGTCATACATGTTTCATTGGTAAGAAATAGAAACTCGTGATCTTTGTAAGCGGCGTTGTTTGAAGATGCACACTTACGGGACCGATTTCGAACGACGCGTGGATTGTCGATGATCTTTACTACAAACCAAAATCCACACAAATAATTTGCGAGGTGTATGGTTTTTTTTTGTTGGCTTTGTATGCATATGGCTATATTAGTTAAAATGCCATTAGTATTACTACATTGTAGTGGGAGAGCTGTAATTTGGAGGAAAAGTGTAAGGAAAATGTCTATATCATTTTGGTTTTCCAGAAATTGTCATAGTTTTATCTGTTTATAGAAAACTGCTGAACCAGAAATTCTGTATGCACCACCTGGTATGTGGATATGTTAAACTGTTGAAATATGTTTTTGAGTTACTTTTATTACAGTTCATTGTTCAAAAAGGTTTTGTGTTGGCTTGTATTTAAAAGTATAGCAAGTTATCAGTACACTGAACATCCTTAAACAGTGATCATTTTACACCCACTTCCGCATCTTACAGGCTTATAAAATTCCATTTAGAATATTAAGGTGTCCATTATAACATGAAATTAAAAAAAAATCCAAACTTTCTTGTCAAATGAATAGAATGTACTTTGTTTATTCTTTTGAAAATTAGAAGAAGATAATGGACACCATATACACTCCTTGCCAGGTGTTTTCTCCTCAAATCATTTTTCAACCAGTGAACCTTTTTAGTTGGCTGTAGAATGGTCATGGGTTTCAGCATGGTCTGTTGTCCTAGGAGTATTGGAACATTTATCTGTGGTCAAAAACTGTATATTTGTGATTACAAACCATATTTGTCCATGGATAGTGACCCTGTACAATGTCCAGGGTATCCATGGACAATGACCATGGCAACAATGGACCCTGTCCAGGGCTCTTTCAGAGGCTTTTGGGGAAAAGGCCCCTGGTCAAATTGATAATTTTTAATATGGTAAATTGTCAAAATGTGGAAAATTGAATTCTTAACATATGATTTTAAGCTCACCTGAGCACATAGTGCTCATGGTGAGCTATTGTTGTTGGACATGTCCGGCGTGCGTTGTCCCGCGTGCAGCGTCAACATTTGTCATGGCAGATTTTCTTTAACTTTAACTTTCAAAGATGATCAACCTTTATATGTAGATGATCGTAAAGCAAGGAATTTTTGCTGCAACTCTTTTTACGGGAATTATGGGACTTGTTATATAATATTATAGTGAAAAAACCTTGTGTGTCCAACTCCTCCTACACTATTTTGCGGATTTTCCTTAAAATTTTCAAAGATGATCAACCTTGATATGTAGATGATCGTAAAGCAAGAAATTTTGTTGTGACTGTTTTCACGGGAATTATGGGACTTAGTTTGTATTTTTGCTATATAGTATTATTATATATAGTACAAAAATCTTGTGTCTCAAATTCCTCAGGCAGTATTTTGCAGTTTTTGTTCAAACTTTCACAGTTTATCATACTTCATTATAATGCGGATGATAATTAGGACAACTTCTACCAGAATTAAGTACCTTTGTAATAATGAAAAGTAGTGATATTGGGGCATCCGTTTGCTATGGACACATTTCTAGTTTTTGAGTGGCAAGTCCTTTGGACTCATTTGGTCCAAATTAAATTAATAAAAAATGATCACTGTGAAAAACAAAATCAGTTTCCTTCACTGTTTGTAATAAAAAATATGGTGGCCAAGGCTGCATTTACATACTGTAAATGATAAAAACAATCTTATAGATGGTATAGTCGAGATATTCTCTTTCAGAAACAGAAACGTCCCCACCATCTCCTCCAGTCCATGTACACAAGTCAGAAATGTCAGAAAGTGCTGCGGCAGTGTCTATGGAGGACAGAATCCATGATCTGGAACCCAGGCCCCAAACTCTTAGGGACTCGGATATGGAGTCAGACAGTGGTATGTTATTAAATGTGTGTGTGTGTGTGTGTGTATATGTAGCACACGAGAAGTGCTACATATGAAACAGTATTGTGGTAGATCACCTTATGAAATGAGTTTTCTGAGATAGAGCTGTTCAAGTATAAAGGAATTCAACTTTAGAACAATGCAGCTACCGAGTAACGTTCTTCGTTCGGACACTTTTTAAGCTTTATTTGCCATTACTCTCTTTGAATTTATCAGAGAATGATGAAATTTTCACAAAATAAAGGTCGATTCTACTCCTTTGCGGCAATCTAATGTCTCGGCTACTTCCGATAGATACATGAACATAACGAGGCCCGTCAATGGGGTTACAAAACACACGCATTTTTGCATCTCACAGGTCTTTCGTTCGGACACATTTGGTTGCTTATATCACAGTTATTAAAAATTATATTTTAAAAATTAGTATGCCTATACCAAACTATAATGTCTATCCATATGCTATACTAAGTTTCATCTCAATTGTTGGAGAATAAATTCATTAAAAACCCGATTCTGTATGCCTCGTCTGATAGTTCCAATATCAAATTTTTGTTGTGTTTCAATATAAAGTTTATACCTTTGTAATGAATATGAGAATACATGACACCAAAATATGGATATTGATTAATTAATAGATGCACGCTGGTAATATATGTTCTAAATTTAGTCTACTAGAATTAAACGACGGGCTTTAATGTAAACTTCTGCGCAGTTCCTATTTACGATTCCCGAGCCAGAATGTTGTCATGCTCGATTTGCAGAATGGAAAATTGTATTTTTTAAAGGAAATACTTATATTTGGATGCTGGAGTTTCGTCAGTAGCATGAACACCAAACATCTAAGTACCCAACAACAGTTGATCGTGAGAAACTAAGAATTAAACATTTACAAGCAGGTGTCCAACGAAGGCTATCCGAAATAAAGGACGCTAGTCAGTACAGCCAATCAATATTAGAAATGACAACATCAATTTACATGCTATCAATGATAAAAACAATCTTATAGATGGTATAGTCGAGATATTCTCTTTCAGAAACAGAAACGTCCCCACCATCTCCTCCAGTCCATGTACACAAGTCAGAAATGTCAGAAAGTGCTGCGGCAGTGTCTATGGAGGACAGAATCCATGATCTGGAACCCAGGCCCCAAACTCTTAGGGACTCGGATATGGAGTCAGACAGTGGTATGTTATTAAATGTGTGTGTGTATGTGTGTGTATATGTAGCACACAAGAAGTGCTACATATGAAACAGTATTGTGGTAGATCACCTTATGAAATGAGTTTTCTGAGATAGAGCTGTTCAAGTATAAAGGAATTCAACTTTAGAACACTGCAGCTACCGAGTAACGTTCTTCGTTCGGACACTTTTTAAGCTTTATTTGCCATTACTCTCTTTGAATTTATCAGAGAATGATGAAATTTTCACAAAATAAAGGTCGATTCTACTCCTTTGCGGCAATCTAATGTCTCGGCTACTTCCGATAGATACATGAACATAACGAGGCCCGTCAATGGGGTTACAAAACACACGCATTTTTGCATCTCACAGGTCTTTCGTTCGGACACATTTGGTTGCTAATATCACAGTTATTAAATATTTATTTTTTAAAAATTAGTATGCCTATACCAAACTATAATGTCTATCCATATGCTATACTAAGTTTCATCTCAATTGTTGGAGAATAAATTCATTAAAAACCCGATTCTGTATGCCTCGTCTGATAGTTCCAATATCAAATTTTTGTTGTGTTTCAATATAAAGTTTATACCTTTGTAATGAATATGAGAATACATGACACCAAAATATGGATATTGATTAATTAATAGATGCACACTGGTAATATATGTTCTAAATTTAGTCTACTAGAATTAAACGACGGGCTTTAATGTAAACTTCTGCGCAGTTCCTATTTACGATTCCCGAGCCAGAATGTTGTCATGCTCGATTTGCAGAATGGAAAATTGTATTTTTTAAAGGAAATACTTATATTTGGATGCTGGAGTTTCGTCAGTAGCATGAACACCAAACATCTAAGTACCCAACAACAGTTGATCGTGAGAAACTAAGAATTAAACATTTACAAGCAGGTGTCCAACGAAGGCTATCCGAAATAAAGGACGCTAGTCAGTACAGCCAATCAATATTAGAAATGACAACATCAATTTACATGCTATCAATGATAAAAACAATCTTATAGATGGTATAGTCGAGATATTCTCTTTCAGAAACAGAAACGTCCCCACCATCTCCTCCAGTCCATGTACACAAGTCAGAAATGTCAGAAAGTGCTGCGGCAGTGTCTATGGAGGACAGAATCCATGATCTGGAACCCAGGCCCCAAACTCTTAGGGACTCGGATATGGAGTCAGACAGTGGTATGTTATTAAATGTGTGTGTGTGTGTGTGTGTGTATATGTAGCACACGAGAAGTGCTACATATGAAACAGTATTGTGGTAGATCACCTTATGAAATGAGTTTTCTGAGATAGAGCTGTTCAAGTATAAAGAAATTCAACTTTAGAACACTGCAGCTACCGAGTAACGTTCTTCGTTCGGACACTTTTTAAGCTTTATTTGCCATTACTCTCTTTGAATTTATCAGAGAATGATGAAATTTTCACAAAATAAAGGTCGATTCTACTCCTTTGCGGCAATCTAATGTCTCGGCTACTTCCGATAGATACATGAACATAACGAGGCCCGTCAATGGGGTTACAAGACACACGCATTTTTGCATCTCACAGGTCTTTCGTTCGGACACATTTGGTTGCTTATATCACAGTTATTAAATATTTATTTTTTAAAAATTAGTATGCCTATACCAAACTATATTGTCTATCCATATGCTATACTAAGTTTCATCTCAATTGTTGGAGAATAAATTCATTAAAAACCCGATTCTGTATGCCTCGTCTGATAGTTCCAATATCAAATTTTTGTTGTGTTTCAATATAAAGTTTATACCTTTGTAATAAATATGAGAATACATGACACCAAAATATGGATATTGATTAATTAATAGATGCACACTGGTAATATATGTTCTAAATTTAGTCTACTAGAATTAAACGACGGGCTTTAATGTAAACTTCTGCGCAGTTCCTATTTACGATTCCCGAGCCAGAATGTTGTCATGCTCGATTTGCAGAATGGAAAATTGTATTTTTTAAAGGAAATACTTATATTTGGATGCTGGAGTTTCGTCAGTAGCATGAACACCAAACATCTAAGTACCCAACAACAGTTGATCGTGAGAAACTAAGAATTAAACATTTACAAGCAGGTGTCCAACGAAGGCTATCCGAAATAAAGGACGCTAGTCAGTACAGCCAATCAATATTAGAAATGACAACATCAATTTACATGCTATCAATGATAAAAACAATCTTATAGATGGTATAGTCGAGATATTCTCTTTCAGAAACAGAAACGTCCCCACCATCTCCTCCAGTCCATGTACACAAGTCAGAAATGTCAGAAAGTGCTGCGGCAGTGTCTATGGAGGACAGAATCCATGATCTGGAACCCAGGCCCCAAACTCTTAGGGACTCGGATATGGAGTCAGACAGTGGTATGTTATTAAATGTGTGTGTGTGTGTGTGTGTGTGTGTATGTAGCACACGAGAAGTGCTACATATGAAACAGTATTGTGGTAGATCACCTTATGAAATGAGTTTTCTGAGATAGAGCTGTTCAAGTATAAAGAAATTCAACTTTAGAACACTGCAGCTACCGAGTAACGTTCTTCGTTCGGACACTTTTTAAGCTTTATTTGCCATTACTCTCTTTGAATTTATCAGAGAATGATGAAATTTTCACAAAATAAAGGTCGATTCTACTCCTTTGCGGCAATCTAATGTCTCGGCTACTTCCGATAGATACATGAACATAACGAGGCCCGTCAATGGGGTTACAAAACACACGCATTTTTGCATCTCACAGGTCTTTCGTTCGGACACATTTGGTTGCTTATATCACAGTTATTAAATATTTATTTTTTAAAAATTAGTATGCCTATACCAAACTATATTGTCTATCCATATGCTATACTAAGTTTCATCTCAATTGTTGGAGAATAAATTCATTAAAAACCCGATTCTGTATGCCTCGTCTGATAGTTCCAATATCAAATTTTTGTTGTGTTTCAATATAAAGTTTATACCTTTGTAATAAATATGAGAATACATGACACCAAAATATGGATATTGATTAATTAATAGATGCACGCTGGTAATATATGTTCTAAATTTAGTCTACTAGAATTAAACGACGGGCTTTAATGTAAACTTCTGCGCAGTTCCTATTTACGATTCCCGTGCCAGAATGTTGTCATGCTCGATTTGCAGAATGGAAAATTGTATTTTTTAAAGGAAATACTTATATTTGGATGCTGGAGTTTCGTCAGTAGCATGAACACCAAACATCTAAGTACCCAACAACAGTTGATCGTGAGAAACTAAGAATTAAACATTTACAAGCAGGTGTCCAACGAAGGCTATCCGAAATAAAGGACGCTAGTCAGTACAGCCAATCAATATTAGAAATGACAACATCAATTTACATGCTATCAATGATAAAAACAATCTTATAGATGGTATAGTCGAGATATTCTCTTTCAGAAACAGAAACATCCCCACCATCTCCTCCAGTCCATGTACACAAGTCAGAAATGTCAGAAAGTGCTGCGGCAGTGTCTATGGAGGACAGAATCCATGATCTGGAACCCAGGCCCCAAACTCTTAGGGACTCGGATATGGAGTCAGACAGTGGTATGTTATTAAATGTGTGTGTGTGTGTGTGTATATGTAGCACACGAGAAGTGCTACATATGAAACAGTATTGTGGTAGATCACCTTATGAAATGAGTTTTCTGAGATAGAGCTGTTCAAGTATAAAGAAATTCAACTTTAGAACACTGCAGCTACCGAGTAACGTTCTTCGTTCGGACACTTTTTAAGCTTTATTTGCCATTACTCTCTTTGAATTTATCAGAGAATGATGAAATTTTCACAAAATAAAGGTCGATTCTACTCCTTTGCGGCAATCTAATGTCTCGGCTACTTCCGATAGATACATGAACATAACGAGGCCCGTCAATGGGGTTACAAGACACACGCATTTTTGCATCTCACAGGTCTTTCGTTCGGACACATTTGGTTGCTTATATCACAGTTATTAAATATTTATTTTTTAAAAATTAGTATGCCTATACCAAACTATATTGTCTATCCATATGCTATACTAAGTTTCATCTCAATTGTTGGAGAATAAATTCATTAAAAACCCGATTCTGTATGCCTCGTCTGATAGTTCCAATATCAAATTTTTGTTGTGTTTCAATATAAAGTTTATACCTTTGTAATAAATATGAGAATACATGACACCAAAATATGGATATTGATTAATTAATAGATGCACACTGGTAATATATGTTCTAAATTTAGTCTACTAGAATTAAACGACGGGCTTTAATGTAAACTTCTGCGCAGTTCCTATTTACGATTCCCGAGCCAGAATGTTGTCATGCTCGATTTGCAGAATGGAAAATTGTATTTTTTAAAGGAAATACTTATATTTGGATGCTGGAGTTTCGTCAGTAGCATGAACACCAAACATCTAAGTACCCAACAACAGTTGATCGTGAGAAACTAAGAATTAAACATTTACAAGCAGGTGTCCAACGAAGGCTATCCGAAATAAAGGACGCTAGTCAGTACAGCCAATCAATATTAGAAATGACAACATCAATTTACATGCTATCAATGATAAAAACAATCTTATAGATGGTATAGTCGAGATATTCTCTTTCAGAAACAGAAACGTCCCCACCATCTCCTCCAGTCCATGTACACAAGTCAGAAATGTCAGAAAGTGCTGCGGCAGTGTCTATGGAGGACAGAATCCATGATCTGGAACCCAGGCCCCAAACTCTTAAGGACTCTGATATGGAGTCAGACAGTGGTATGTTATTAAATGTGTGTGTGTGTGTATATGTAGCACACAAGAAGTGCTACATATGAAACAGTATTGTGGTAGATCACCTTATGAAATGAGTTTTCTGAGATAGAGCTGTTCAAGTATAAAGAAATTCAACTTTAGAACACTGCAGCTACCGAGTAACGTTCTTCGTTCGGACACTTTTTAAGCTTTATTTGCCATTACTCTCTTTGAATTTATCAGAGAATGATGAAATTTTCACAAAATAAAGGTCGATTCTACTCCTTTGCGGCAATCTAATGTCTCGGCTACTTCCGATAGATACATGAACATAACGAGGCCCGTCAATGGGGTTACAAGACACACGCATTTTTGCATCTCACAGGTCTTTCGTTCGGACACATTTGGTTGCTTATATCACAGTTATTAAATATTTATTTTTTAAAAATTAGTATGCCTATACCAAACTATATTGTCTATCCATATGCTATACTAAGTTTCATCTCAATTGTTGGAGAATAAATTCATTAAAAACCCGATTCTGTATGCCTCGTCTGATAGTTCCAATATCAAATTTTTGTTGTGTTTCAATATAAAGTTTATACCTTTGTAATAAATATGAGAATACATGACACCAAAATATGGATATTGATTAATTAATAGATGCACACTGGTAATATATGTTCTAAATTTAGTCTACTAGAATTAAACGACGGGCTTTAATGTAAACTTCTGCGCAGTTCCTATTTACGATTCCCGAGCCAGAATGTTGTCATGCTCGATTTGCAGAATGGAAAATTGTATTTTTTAAAGGAAATACTTATATTTGGATGCTGGAGTTTCGTCAGTAGCATGAACACCAAACATCTAAGTACCCAACAACAGTTGATCGTGAGAAACTAAGAATTAAACATTTACAAGCAGGTGTCCAACGAAGGCTATCCGAAATAAAGGACGCTAGTCAGTACAGCCAATCAATATTAGAAATGACAACATCAATTTACATGCTATCAATGATAAAAACAATCTTATAGATGGTATAGTCGAGATATTCTCTTTCAGAAACAGAAACGTCCCCACCATCTCCTCCAGTCCATGTACACAAGTCAGAAATGTCAGAAAGTGCTGCGGCAGTGTCTATGGAGGACAGAATCCATGATCTGGAACCCAGGCCCCAAACTCTTAAGGACTCGGATATGGAGTCAGACAGTGGTATGTTATTAAATGTGTGTGTGTGTGTGTGTGTGTATATGTAGCACACAAGAAGTGCTACATATGAAACAGTATTGTGGTAGATCACCTTATGAAATGAGTTTTCTGAGATAGAGCTGTTCAAGTATAAAGAAATTCAACTTTAGAACACTGCAGCTACCGAGTAACGTTCTTCGTTCGGACACTTTTTAAGCTTTATTTGCCATTACTCTCTTTGAATTTATCAGAGAATGATGAAATTTTCACAAAATAAAGGTCGATTCTACTCCTTTGCGGCAATCTAATGTCTCGGCTACTTCCGATAGATACATGAACATAACGAGGCCCGTCAATGGGGTTACAAAACACACGCATTTTTGCATCTCACAGGTCTTTCGTTCGGACACATTTGGTTGCTTATATCACAGTTATTAAATATTTATTTTTTAAAAATTAGTATGCCTATACCAAACTATATTGTCTATCCATATGCTATACTAAGTTTCATCTCAATTGTTGGAGAATAAATTCATTAAAAACCCGATTCTGTATGCCTCGTCTGATAGTTCCAATATCAAATTTTTGTTGTGTTTCAATATAAAGTTTATACCTTTGTAATAAATATGAGAATACATGACACCAAAATATGGATATTGATTAATTAATAGATGCACGCTGGTAATATATGTTCTAAATTTAGTCTACTAGAATTAAACGACGGGCTTTAATGTAAACTTCTGCGCAGTTCCTATTTACGATTCCCGAGCCAGAATGTTGTCATGCTCGATTTGCAGAATGGAAAATTGTATTTTTTAAAGGAAATACTTATATTTGGATGCTGGAGTTTCGTCAGTAGCATGAACACCAAACATCTAAGTACCCAACAACAGTTGATCGTGAGAAACTAAGAATTAAACATTTACAAGCAGGTGTCCAACGAAGGCTATCCGAAATAAAGGACGCTAGTCAGTACAGCCAATCAATATTAGAAATGACAACATCAATTTACATGCTATCAATGATAAAAACAATCTTATAGATGGTATAGTCGAGATATTCTCTTTCAGAAACAGAAACGTCCCCACCATCTCCTCCAGTCCATGTACACAAGTCAGAAATGTCAGAAAGTGCTGCGGCAGTGTCTATGGAGGACAGAATCCATGATCTGGAACCCAGGCCCCAAACTCTTAGGGACTCGGATATGGAGTCAGACAGTGGTATGTTATTAAATGTGTGTGTGTGTGTGTGTGTGTATATGTAGCACACGAGAAGTGCTACATATGAAACAGTATTGTGGTAGATCACCTTATGAAATGAGTTTTCTGAGATAGAGCTGTTCAAGTATAAAGAAATTCAACTTTAGAACACTGCAGCTACCGAGTAACGTTCTTCGTTCGGACACTTTTTAAGCTTTATTTGCCATTACTCTCTTTGAATTTATCAGAGAATGATGAAATTTTCACAAAATAAAGGTCGATTCTACTCCTTTGCGGCAATCTAATGTCTCGGCTACTTCCGATAGATACATGAACATAACGAGGCCCGTCAATGGGGTTACAAGACACACGCATTTTTGCATCTCACAGGTCTTTCGTTCGGACACATTTGGTTGCTTATATCACAGTTATTAAATATTTATTTTTTAAAAATTAGTATGCCTATACCAAACTATATTGTCTATCCATATGCTATACTAAGTTTCATCTCAATTGTTGGAGAATAAATTCATTAAAAACCCGATTCTGTATGCCTCGTCTGATAGTTCCAATATCAAATTTTTGTTGTGTTTCAATATAAAGTTTATACCTTTGTAATAAATATGAGAATACATGACACCAAAATATGGATATTGATTAATTAATAGATGCACACTGGTAATATATGTTCTAAATTTAGTCTACTAGAATTAAACGACGGGCTTTAATGTAAACTTCTGCGCAGTTCCTATTTACGATTCCCGAGCCAGAATGTTGTCATGCTCGATTTGCAGAATGGAAAATTGTATTTTTTAAAGGAAATACTTATATTTGGATGCTGGAGTTTCGTCAGTAGCATGAACACCAAACATCTAAGTACCCAACAACAGTTGATCGTGAGAAACTAAGAATTAAACATTTACAAGCAGGTGTCCAACGAAGGCTATCCGAAATAAAGGACGCTAGTCAGTACAGCCAATCAATATTAGAAATGACAACATCAATTTACATGCTATCAATGATAAAAACAATCTTATAGATGGTATAGTCGAGATATTCTCTTTCAGAAACAGAAACATCCCCACCATCTCCTCCAGTCCATGTACACAAGTCAGAAATGTCAGAAAGTGCTGCGGCAGTGTCTATGGAGGACAGAATCCATGATCTGGAACCCAGGCCCCAAACTCTTAGGGACTCGGATATGGAGTCAGACAGTGGTATGTTATTAAATGTGTGTGTGTGTGTGTGTATATGTAGCACACGAGAAGTGCTACATATGAAACAGTATTGTGGTAGATCACCTTATGAAATGAGTTTTCTGAGATAGAGCTGTTCAAGTATAAAGAAATTCAACTTTAGAACACTGCAGCTACCGAGTAACGTTCTTCGTTCGGACACTTTTTAAGCTTTATTTGCCATTACTCTCTTTGAATTTATCAGAGAATGATGAAATTTTCACAAAATAAAGGTCGATTCTACTCCTTTGCGGCAATCTAATGTCTCGGCTACTTCCGATAGATACATGAACATAACGAGGCCCGTCAATGGGGTTACAAGACACACGCATTTTTGCATCTCACAGGTCTTTCGTTCGGACACATTTGGTTGCTTATATCACAGTTATTAAATATTTATTTTTTAAAAATTAGTATGCCTATACCAAACTATATTGTCTATCCATATGCTATACTAAGTTTCATCTCAATTGTTGGAGAATAAATTCATTAAAAACCCGATTCTGTATGCCTCGTCTGATAGTTCCAATATCAAATTTTTGTTGTGTTTCAATATAAAGTTTATACCTTTGTAATAAATATGAGAATACATGACACCAAAATATGGATATTGATTAATTAATAGATGCACACTGGTAATATATGTTCTAAATTTAGTCTACTAGAATTAAACGACGGGCTTTAATGTAAACTTCTGCGCAGTTCCTATTTACGATTCCCGAGCCAGAATGTTGTCATGCTCGATTTGCAGAATGGAAAATTGTATTTTTTAAAGGAAATACTTATATTTGGATGCTGGAGTTTCGTCAGTAGCATGAACACCAAACATCTAAGTACCCAACAACAGTTGATCGTGAGAAACTAAGAATTAAACATTTACAAGCAGGTGTCCAACGAAGGCTATCCGAAATAAAGGACGCTAGTCAGTACAGCCAATCAATATTAGAAATGACAACATCAATTTACATGCTATCAATGATAAAAACAATCTTATAGATGGTATAGTCGAGATATTCTCTTTCAGAAACAGAAACGTCCCCACCATCTCCTCCAGTCCATGTACACAAGTCAGAAATGTCAGAAAGTGCTGCGGCAGTGTCTATGGAGGACAGAATCCATGATCTGGAACCCAGGCCCCAAACTCTTAAGGACTCTGATATGGAGTCAGACAGTGGTATGTTATTAAATGTGTGTGTGTGTGTATATGTAGCACACAAGAAGTGCTACATATGAAACAGTATTGTGGTAGATCACCTTATGAAATGAGTTTTCTGAGATAGAGCTGTTCAAGTATAAAGAAATTCAACTTTAGAACACTGCAGCTACCGAGTAACGTTCTTCGTTCGGACACTTTTTAAGCTTTATTTGCCATTACTCTCTTTGAATTTATCAGAGAATGATGAAATTTTCACAAAATAAAGGTCGATTCTACTCCTTTGCGGCAATCTAATGTCTCGGCTACTTCCGATAGATACATGAACATAACGAGGCCCGTCAATGGGGTTACAAGACACACGCATTTTTGCATCTCACAGGTCTTTCGTTCGGACACATTTGGTTGCTTATATCACAGTTATTAAATATTTATTTTTTAAAAATTAGTATGCCTATACCAAACTATATTGTCTATCCATATGCTATACTAAGTTTCATCTCAATTGTTGGAGAATAAATTCATTAAAAACCCGATTCTGTATGCCTCGTCTGATAGTTCCAATATCAAATTTTTGTTGTGTTTCAATATAAAGTTTATACCTTTGTAATAAATATGAGAATACATGACACCAAAATATGGATATTGATTAATTAATAGATGCACACTGGTAATATATGTTCTAAATTTAGTCTACTAGAATTAAACGACGGGCTTTAATGTAAACTTCTGCGCAGTTCCTATTTACGATTCCCGAGCCAGAATGTTGTCATGCTCGATTTGCAGAATGGAAAATTGTATTTTTTAAAGGAAATACTTATATTTGGATGCTGGAGTTTCGTCAGTAGCATGAACACCAAACATCTAAGTACCCAACAACAGTTGATCGTGAGAAACTAAGAATTAAACATTTACAAGCAGGTGTCCAACGAAGGCTATCCGAAATAAAGGACGCTAGTCAGTACAGCCAATCAATATTAGAAATGACAACATCAATTTACATGCTATCAATGATAAAAACAATCTTATAGATGGTATAGTCGAGATATTCTCTTTCAGAAACAGAAACGTCCCCACCATCTCCTCCAGTCCATGTACACAAGTCAGAAATGTCAGAAAGTGCTGCGGCAGTGTCTATGGAGGACAGAATCCATGATCTGGAACCCAGGCCCCAAACTCTTAAGGACTCGGATATGGAGTCAGACAGTGGTATGTTATTAAATGTGTGTGTGTGTGTGTGTGTGTATATGTAGCACACAAGAAGTGCTACATATGAAACAGTATTGTGGTAGATCACCTTATGAAATGAGTTTTCTGAGATAGAGCTGTTCAAGTATAAAGAAATTCAACTTTAGAACACTGCAGCTACCGAGTAACGTTCTTCGTTCGGACACTTTTTAAGCTTTATTTGCCATTACTCTCTTTGAATTTATCAGAGAATGATGAAATTTTCACAAAATAAAGGTCGATTCTACTCCTTTGCGGCAATCTAATGTCTCGGCTACTTCCGATAGATACATGAACATAACGAGGCCCGTCAATGGGGTTACAAAACACACGCATTTTTGCATCTCACAGGTCTTTCGTTCGGACACATTTGGTTGCTTATATCACAGTTATTAAATATTTATTTTTTAAAAATTAGTATGCCTATACCAAACTATATTGTCTATCCATATGCTATACTAAGTTTCATCTCAATTGTTGGAGAATAAATTCATTAAAAACCCGATTCTGTATGCCTCGTCTGATAGTTCCAATATCAAATTTTTGTTGTGTTTCAATATAAAGTTTATACCTTTGTAATAAATATGAGAATACATGACACCAAAATATGGATATTGATTAATTAATAGATGCACGCTGGTAATATATGTTCTAAATTTAGTCTACTAGAATTAAACGACGGGCTTTAATGTAAACTTCTGCGCAGTTCCTATTTACGATTCCCGTGCCAGAATGTTGTCATGCTCGATTTGCAGAATGGAAAATTGTATTTTTTAAAGGAAATACTTATATTTGGATGCTGGAGTTTCGTCAGTAGCATGAACACCAAACATCTAAGTACCCAACAACAGTTGATCGTGAGAAACTAAGAATTAAACATTTACAAGCAGGTGTCCAACGAAGGCTATCCGAAATAAAGGACGCTAGTCAGTACAGCCAATCAATATTAGAAATGACAACATCAATTTACATGCTATCAATGATAAAAACAATCTTATAGATGGTATAGTCGAGATATTCTCTTTCAGAAACAGAAACGTCCCCACCATCTCCTCCAGTCCATGTACACAAGTCAGAAATGTCAGAAAGTGCTGCGGCAGTGTCTATGGAGGACAGAATCCATGATCTGGAACCCAGGCCCCAAACTCTTAGGGACTCGGATATGGAGTCAGACAGTGGTATGTTATTAAATGTGTGTGTGTGTGTGTGTGTGTGTGTGTGTGTATATGTAGCACACGAGAAGTGCTACATATGAAACAGTATTGTGGTAGATCACCTTATGAAATGAGTTTTCTGAGATAGAGCTGTTCAAGTATAAAGAAATTCAACTTTAGAACACTGCAGCTACCGAGTAACGTTCTTCGTTCGGACACTTTTTAAGCTTTATTTGCCATTACTCTCTTTGAATTTATCAGAGAATGATGAAATTTTCACAAAATAAAGGTCGATTCTACTCCTTTGCGGCAATCTAATGTCTCGGCTACTTCCGATAGATACATGAATCAGGGATGAGAATTTTCCGCGGAAAACTTATATTAACCCATGTTAAAATTGTGGTTTATTTGAATGACAGCATCTTGATTCACTGGCTGTGTTTTTGTCGAACCAATGAAAACAAACAGCTAATTTTGTGGGACACCCTGTTTACAAACCTGAGCTTTAGCCAAATCACAAGTTTTATATCTATGTCACCTATTGAACAGTGTGATTTTATTTTAAGCCTTGCAATAACAAATGACGTGCATAGGCTCGAACATTACACAATTGCTAATACTGTTTGTAGTATGTGTTAAACTGTATCAAATTCTGTATCTGACTGTATTCACTTAATTGGGTAGCTATAATTGTATTTAATCCACATTGTTGAGGGTCTATCACTTTCGTTTTCGCAGTCTAGGTTTTCTCCTTATGGTGTGGAATATCACATAGTATAATAGTTGATTCCCCCATTGAGCATCCAATTTGGCTTGTGATCATTAAAGTATAAGCCTGTGTGAACTGCTATAAGATGGTATCAGACATTTACTTACAATCACATACTGTTTTTTTGTTAAAAGCTTTTATATGTACATGTATACTATACTAGAATGAATGTGTCTATGGTCTGACTGTGTATGATAATGTATGCTCGCATCTTAATAGAAGGTATACCTAAGCTTATATGTACGCATGAGTGATTCCTGTTCTTGAAAATGATTCAAATGTGTGCATGTGTGTGAGTGAGTGATTGAAAAGATTCTTGGGTGTGAATCTGTTTGAATGTAGGGGAAATATTTTTATGTAAATATTTATGCTTATGTCTGTATGCATGCATACATTTACATGTTATTTAACTGTAATGATATTGATTGTATATAATTATGTGTTTTGCACTCCATATCTGGAGGAAATAAAGTTATATATATTAATATTGGATGAGACGACATCTGTTTGTTGTTTACAAGAATATTGTTTCTCTCTTTCAGCTGATCAAACTGTTGATAATTCGGCCTTGGAGTCTGATACGGAATCAGAAGTTTGGCCACTGCTATGGTAAGTCAACTCTGCTGTCATTTACAGTGCCATTATGTGCTGATTGATTTGTCTGTAGTTTCTTTGAATCTGGTATAATAATAATATTAATAATATTCTCAGCTATGACTTCAGAATAGGCTTTGTAAACTCAGCCTAATAAATTCATAATTGGATATTTGTGGTGAAGACTAGATCAGACAGCTGTTACCTATTTCTGTTAATGGGTGTTTTGGCTAACCTACTCTGTTTCTAGCACCCAAAATAGGTTTTTTTCACCGCCAGAATGGTACTTTGCACCCTAACTAATGGAGGCATAAATTTTGTTACATATAATTAAGCAGTATAGGAAAAACTCATTTTTCGCCCCAACTTTAGAAAACTAAAATTCTTCTCCAAAAGTGTAAGGCTTTGAGCTTAGATATTTTGCAAGTAGCATCATCTAATGGTCCTCTAGCAAGAGTATTCAAAGGTCAAAGGGGGGATCCATAGTTTTATATATGCTTATACGAGGGATGATCAATATATAACGAGAAAATGCTCATAACTTTTTTACATAACAATGTTTTCTTGAAATATTTCATATGGTGATAAAAGCCTGTATTATAAGAAATTACACGAAACAGTGTGCAAAAAACATTGAAAAATAAATTGTAAAGAGCATTTTTGCCGACCTATGAATGCCATAGGCGGGGCAACGTCAATTTTATATTTGTGGACGTAAATCTGAGTATAACTATCATCTTGAAGACAATACTCAATAAGTCCTTTTGTTGTTTTTTCTTCAAAAGTTTTTCTAATACTCTCCTTAACCATTTATATATTTTTGTATACGGGGAAAGTGAATCAAATAGTCACACTATGGAATTTCGGTCAGCCCATACAACTCTGTTTACAATGATCTGACGTCGCATTACACCATTTCGCGGTAGATCACTAGTGTTTTCTCAAACATTGTTAAAACTCTTCAGCTTGATATAAAGCATATCTTTTGACATGGTTTGATTACCAAAAGCGTACTGATTCTCACGCACAAATATTTTATTTATTTCTTACTTCAAATCCTATTTGTTTTCACGAACGTTTGGTCTATCGCTTAATTTGCTTTCATGGAACAGTAACACGTACGTGCCGTGACATATGAAGCAACAACGCGTGTATGAGGCCATTATCAATAAGGCGAGTCTTAGGTGACCATAACTACTAACTTTCATTAAACTATAATTACTAATATAAAAGTTGTAAGGATTTCAATTTGCATGAAAATAGGCAAAAACCCGAAAATGCCCCGCCTAAGCATACTGAGCAATACCGTAGCAACCGTAGATCTAAGCTTTTGTCACTGTAATCTTGAAAAATAAGCGATTGATTGCTAATATATTTTACCACATTTTGCTAAAATTTGAGTAAGATCATAACAAAGATATAAGCATTTTCTTGTTATTTATTGATCATCCTTCGTATATAGAAGATTAAAAAAAAATTACTTCAAAACTGTAAGGCTTAGAGCTAAGATATTTTGTAAGTAACATCATCTAGTGGTCATCTACTAAGACTGTTAAAATTACGCCCCTGGGTATCAAATGAGGGCCCGGTGTTAGTAATTCAGCTTCTCCGACACCAGCAACAGTGATCAAATTTGGACAATTTCTGCCGATTTGCATACCGATGTCAATGGTTGACCTCGGTGACCTTGACCTACTGACCTACTTTTTGGTTTTTGAAGCTACAGCTCTGAAACTTGACATTTACATAATTCTGCATGCAGTTTTCATCTTTGATCTTTGCTGACCTTGACCGTGACCTACTGACTTTACTTTTTGGTTTTTAAAACTACAGCTATGCAATTTTACATATCTAGATAGTTTTGCATGCAGATCTCGTCTTTGATCTTGGCTTACTTTGACCTTGACCTGCTGACATACTTTATGGTTTTCGAAGCTACTACTCAGGTGAGCAATATAGGGCCATGATGGCCTTCTTGTTTTAAATGAGTGTTCTCAAAGAAATATTTGCAGAAGCGATAATTTACTGACACAAATATCCTTTTTTTATAAAAGCTCCTGTGGATATAAAGGTTAAGGCGCACTAATTGTAATGAAAACCTTCATTTACACTAAGTTCACAAATAAAATTGGTTTACAGTTCCAGGAATGTCCAAATATCAGATTTTGATGACGATGTTATGGATCCAGATTATTGCCCTGAAGACTCTGAGGAAAATGACAGTGACTTTGGTAAGTCTTTCTTGTAACACACAAATAAACAATCCGAAGTAAAAGTATCATTGGTCTTCACTGTATATGAATAAAAGTAATCTGATGAACTAGAATATGTTTGTATGAATTTACTTTAAAAAGGTTCAGCAAACACATGCAAGCTTGGATGTGCTGTCCAAAATAAGAAAATGCACTAGTGCTGTGTTGAAAATCATTTCTTCCTGAAATTCACAAGATTGTTTATGTACATAAAGCAATGATAAATCAGGATTAACCTAGCAATGCTTAAATTTTGTTGTTTATCGACCGATTACTACTTGACATAAATATTTCCCTTATAGAGATGCTGAGTCTTGCCAATGACTGACCTGTATTTCAAAGGTCAGTGGTCACAGTGTTACTGAATATAGAAATTTTTCTTTCCGCAACTCAGTTTTCATTTGATGAGGAACTCTGTGGCTGAGTGGTTTAGGTCACTAACTTCAAATTACTTGCTCCGGGTCACAGTGATTTCAGCCTCACTAGACTTACAGAAGGCAGGGATTGGGAAAGAGAGAGACATAGGGGCAATTATTTTGAAAATGTCTCATTGAAAATATGTTGTTGGAGACAATGTCTCATTGGTTTGTGAGTTTACAGTTGAATTTCTCATTGATGTTTGGTATTTGTCTCATTACATTTATGAAAATTTGAGACAATGTCTCATAATTCACAGATGGGTACTTGTGGCCTTCCTCCGAATATCCCGCAACTGTGCATGACCAAGGTCTGTACCTTAAAGGTCAAGGTCACACTTAGAGGTCAAACTGTCCATTAGCAATTTCTTGTCTGGCTTATAACTTCTCATTCCTTGACCAACTAACTTTGCACATATGTCTAGTATCATAAGGCGGTGCTTCAGGCATATATTGCCTCACCTGGTAGAGCTCTTGTTCAAGTATTAAGTCAGAAATGTAATTGATTCTGAATTTCTTAGATGCTCTAGAAGTTAACTTGGTTATGGGTCTGAATCAGATATTGGTTTCTTGTCTTTGATTGGTCAAATATGATTTTACTGACTGAACTGAAACTGACATGTGCATTATTGAATACAGACCAAGGTTCAGGTATTTAGTCTACATTCAAACCTGTCGCCTCTATAAAGCAGCCAAACAGCCAGTGTCTGCCCAAAATGGTTAGTTCTTCCATGAATTACCTGCATTAAGCAGTTACCTGCTGTAAACAGTCACTTTTAAGCACACCTGTCACAAAGTGACAAGGAAGGAGGTGAGCTTTTGTGATCACTCTATCCGTCGTCCGTCCGTCGTATGTCGTCCATCGTGCGTCAACAATTAGCTTGTCTAGACACTAGAGGTCACAGTTTTGGCCTAATCTTTATAAAACTTGGTCACAATTATCATCTATAAGAAATCTAGGCCAAGTTCCTTAATGGGTCATCTGGGGTCAAAAACTAGGTCACAAGGTCAAATAACAGGAAAACCTTGTCTAGACATTAGAGGTCATAATGTTTATCTCTGAAAAATCTAGGTCAAGTTCATTATTGGGTCATTTGCGGTCAAAAACTAGGTCACAAGGTCAAATCATAGAAAACCCTTGTCTAGACAATATAGGTCACAATTTTGATCTAATCTTTTTGAAACAAGGTCACAATAATAATTTTTACAAAATCTAGGTCAAGTTTGTTATTGGGTCATCTGGGGTCAAAATCTAGATCAGTAGCTCAAATCATAGAAAAACCTTATCTAGACAATAGAGGTCACAATTTTGACCTAATCTTTATGAAACTTGATACAATGATTAGCTTCATTCGATCGATCTTGGGTCATACATGGTCAAAAACTAGGTCATAAGCTCAAATCATAGAGAAACTTTGTCTAGACACTCATGGTCCCAGTTTCAAAATAATCTTTTTGAAACTTGGTCAATTTGATCATCTCTACAACATCTAGGTTAAGTTCGATGTTCAGGTGTTAGAAACTAGGTCAAATCATAGAAAAAAACATTGTGTATGCATTAGAAGCTGAATTTTTCGGCGGATCTTAGTGAAAGTTGGTCAGGCTGTTAGTTTAGATCAAATCTAGATAGTGTTAAAATAAGTTATCTGTTAGTCCAGAACTACGTCAATGGCTCAGCTAGAACAGGTGAGCGACCAAGGGCCCTTTGGGCTCTCTTTTTCAACTCATTTGACTGCTTAAGACAGTTGTTACTGTATGTCTATTGGTTCTTATGCAGATCATTGCCACTTTCAGGTTTTCAGTCTGATCATTTGAGTGCAGAGCTGATTCAGAGTAGTAGCGTCACATCATCTTCAGGCAAAGTTGATAATAATCCTGGTAAGTTTGTTGCTAGTGAAAAAATGCAGTCAGTAAACTGTCCTGTTAAGAAAGACACTGCTTATACATTTTAAACTCCGACACGCCCAGCGATTCTATTCAAAAAGTATACTTCATTTTTCCATACAGGACACTTTTGCAGAAATCATTTAATTGGTCAATTAGGCCAAACCTATTTAAATATTGTCAGAGTTTAAGTCAGATACAGTACAAGTTTTTGATCAAAAGTCTCCTCTAACAAGGGTCATAGAACAGTTTTGGGGGGATGAAAACCAAATTATCCTCGGTTCGCCTCGGACAATTTGTTTTTAATCCCCCAAAACTATACTATAACGCCTTGTTAGAGGACACTTTTAATCAAAAACCAGTACTGTATCTATTACTTATTTAAAAATAGTGCTTTATCTGTTACATTATTACTGTTGACCCCTTTGATCTAATTATCGACTTCAACTTCCTACATAAGTCCAGAAGTCAACAAGACTTGTGTATTACACAACATGTCACACGTTGCTAAGCAGCCGAGTGGCACTTCTAAATCAATTAAATCAACGTAAATATGCAAAACTCCCCCCCCCCCCCCCCCCCCCCAACCAATCGTCGCGACCCTAACGAAATTATCGTGACATCATAATCCATCCTGTTGTGTTGGTTCACGTGTCAATTCATTATCAAAATCTGTCCAATTACACCACTTATTGTTGTCAGAAAACATTGAAAAGAAGTTGTTTTGCACTTTATTATAGAAATATCTACTTATACAATAGTTTGACACTGTTTGTAACCATTTATCTTATGTTGGAAAAAGAAATTGGCAGCGATTTTGACCGTGTTTTTTTTTGTTTGAAAAGTTTTTTTGTTTGTATCATTGAAATACTTTAAAAGTACAACTAAATATTCAAATGTAGCAATTTTAGAGGTGAAATGAATTGAAACAAATGCTTGATTTTATTAAGATGAAATACAAAATTGCATAATTGGCAAAACTGTACCAATATTCGGATAGTCAAGATTTTGGACATTGTCAAATAAGAAAGATTGATTACAATTTGAAAATCAGTAGCAAACTAAGCCAGAAAGTGATTCCATTATGAAAGAGTGCCTATAAATACCTCTACAGCTTTGTTTGTGTAAGTGGGTAGGGTATCCTCTTCACAATTTCTGACAGACTTGAGACATTTACATTTATTAATTATTTCATAAAAAACTATTTAAATAAACATTTTTTTTGGCCATGCCACCACAAACTACTATATTACTTGGCCCTACCGACCCATTTACCGACCAACATGTTATTTTTTACTTGAATATTATAAAGCAATGAGGTACAAGAGTAAAAGACTACGCAGTCTATAAAATTAAATTTGAATTTATGAGTCATGTCTGTCTTTGGTGCAGATAAAGGTTGTGTAATAAGCTCCCCTTCTTATGCTATTCAATGACTGATATGCTCTTCTGGCAACTTGTCGCGCGTCAAAAGTGCCCTGTTTACAGGCAAACACCATGCCCCTTTTGAACTCTGGAAAAAACACTATATTTATCATCATTAGTTAACTATCTACCAGGTTTCGCGAACACTTGTAAAACCTGTTAGTCATTCGACTGACAGAACCAAAAATCTTGTCAGTCCGAATAAATCTTTGTCAGTCCGAACAAAATGTTGTAATAACATCCAGTTATATTGTTTATAAATGCACCATAAGCTTTTAAACAATTTAAATAAGGCATAAACAGGCCTACTATTACTAGTATTTCATGTGATTTTCTATGTTTTGCCAAAAGTCTAAATGGGCATATTTGACAAGATTTTCAAAAATAAGGTATTTTTTTAACCATCGTTTATATATTAAACAATTTCAATTTTTAATAATCTTTTCATTAAAAATACCCATAGCAAATCGTCAAAACAGAAACATATTGAGACGGAGCGTAAGTCGCCAAAAAAAACCGGTAAACAGTTCATTCCGATATTATACAGGTACGGCCGCGTACGGGTTTTATCAATTTCCAAAAGAAATAATTAATTTTCGCGATCTTCAACTCCCTGAATAATTTTCATCTTTGAGGGATTTTCGGACCACATCTCGCTAATTAATTACGAAAATACTGCATCAAACTTTATATTAGTTTCGTAGGTAATAATCTACGACTACGAAGCGGGTTTGTCACCATCGTCACTCAAAATTGCCGTCGGTCATTTGGTCTGACTTTTTAGCTCACCTGTCACAAAGTCCGTCCGTCCATCCGTCCTGCATCAACAATAAGCTTGCCTAGACAGTAGAGGTCACAGTTTTGGCCTAATCTTTATGAAACTTGGTCACAATAATCATCTCTAAGAAATCTAGGCCAAGTTCGTTATTGGGTCATCTGGGGTCAAAAACTAGGTCACAAGGTCAAATAATAGGAAAACCTTGTCTAGACACTAGAGGTCACAATTTTGACCTAATCTTAATAAATCTTGGTCACAATGTTTATCTCTGAAAAATCTAGGCCAAGTTCATTATTGGGTTATTTGCGGTCAAAAACTAGGTCACAAGGTCAAATCATAGAAAAAACTTGTCTAGACACTAGAGGTCACAATTTTGACTTTATCTTCTTGAAACTACGTCACAACAATTATCTTTACCAAATCTAGGTCAAGTTTGTTATTGGGTCATCTGGGTTAAAAAACTAGGTCAGAAGCTCAAATCATAGAAAAACCTTGTCTGGACAATAGAGGTCACAATTTTGTCCTAATCTTTATGAAGCTTGATTACGATGATCAGCTTTAAAAAATCTAGGTCAAGTTCGATCTTGGGTCATACATGGTCAAAAACTAGGTCACAAGCTCAAATCATAGAAAAACTTTGTCTAGACACTCGAGGTCACAGTTTCAACATAATCTTTTTGAAACTTGGTCAATTTGATCATCTCGACAACATTTAGGTCAAATTCAATATTGGGTCACCAGGGGTTAGAAACTAGGTCACTTGGTCAAATCATAGAAAAAACGTTGTGTATGCATTAGAAGCTGAATTTTTTACTGGACCTTAGTGAAAGTTGGTCAGACTGTTAGTCTAGATAAAATCTAGAGAGTGTCAAAATAAGTCATCTGTGAGTCCAGAACTAGGTCAATGGCTCAGCTAGAACAGGTGAGCGACCTAGGGCCCTTTGGGCCCTCTTGTTGTGAAATTCTATCGGTCCTTCGCGATTTTTATCAGTCAAGACCGACGGACCGACTGTTTTCGCGAAGCCTGATCTACTGCAAGAACCGTAACTCTGCAATGGGTTTTTCATGTATTATTGCCCCTTTTTAACTTAGAAAATGCCTTATTTCATTGTTAAGTAAAATCAGATGAGTGTTTGCACCGGCAAAGCGGTACTCTTGTTTATTGTATTCTGCGCACCAGTTTCGCAAAGCTTATCAGGGCAACGATATGATGACGTTGTTACAACATCATTCACTGTGACAAGCGCTATTAATTATCAAGCGTTTAACAAAGGTTAAAATACATTGATACAAAATTGTTCCTTGGTCAATCTAGAAATGTCGTCCGAAAACAGTTTATCAAAAGGAAATATCTTAAATTTAGGCTCATTGTTAGAACATTCATCCAAGTGTTTACTTAAAGGCATTTGTCTTGTTGAAGGATCTCTTATTTGCTGGTCAGGCATTGGTTTGTATGACTTTTCATACAACAGATTAACAGATGGAAGTTTTTAGCTCACCTGTCACAAAGTTCTAGTTGAATTTTTTTCTTGCTCTAAATTGATACTTTTTGTGTATTTTCAGTTACAACAGTTGAAAAGAGAAGCAGTAATCTAGCTAAGGGACAAAGGGACTTTAAGAGAAAACATACATGTTTTGTCTGCGAAAAACAAATTTGTGACATTCCAAGACATGCCGAGGGGGCTCATAAAGATGATGAACTTGTGAAAGCAGCCTTATCAAAGCCGAAAGGCTCAAAGGAAAGAAAACACATTTGGCAAGTGATTATAAACAAAGGTGCATACAGAGCTAATATCAGGGCCAAAGCAATAGGAGGGGAATTTCATGTATCTAAAAGAACTGGCACTAATCGTAAGCCAGATGAGTATCAGCCCTGTATTTACTGTTATGGATATTTTTTAAAGAAGGATCTGTGGAGGCATAGCAAAAACTGCAAGTCTTCTGTTTTTGTTGGCAATGAGAAAACGAAAAACTGCATTCAGTCGAATATCAAAGCTGTCAGTGCTACAGTTAATTCAGTTTCCTGCGCAACTGCTGGCTCAAAAGAAGTTTTAGAAAGATTCTATGATAAATTGAAAATCAAGGATGACGCCTACATGGTTGTGAAGCAAGACAGACTACTGAAACTGTATACTGAAAGTTTGTTAGAAGAGGGAAAATCACATACAGATACTTCTTGGACAGTTAGGCTGCTTGGAAAACTTCTGCTTGAAGCGAGAAATATTTCATGCAAAATAAACCTTTCATGGATGGAATTAATTGACCATGTTAACTGGAAAATATTAGCTGCAAGTATAAAATCTTTGGCTGAATTTAAATACAATCAAGATGAAATAACAGTGAGGAAAGCAAACATTGGCATAAAGTGTGGTCAGGGGGTAAGAGGATTGGTTGCAACATTCGAAGGCTACGCTTTGAGTGTGGACGATGATGTTCTCCTTCAGAAAGCCAGGAAAATGTTGCAGAATTATGAGAAAGAATGGCCAAAAATTAGAAATAGATGCAGAAAAGCCAATAAAGTGGACAAAGAAGAACAAGATGACAATCTGTTGCCACTCACAGATGATATAGGAAAATTAAAGAAGTACATTGTGGGACAAATACATGCCATGTCTTATGAAGTGCAAAGTAAATGTAACCACCAGAATTACAAACAATTACAAACATTAGTACTGGCAAGACTGATTTCATTTAATGCCAGGAGAGGTGGGGAGCCTGGAAAACTCAAAATAAAACAGTGGGAAAGTATTTATCAGAGGAAAGGTATTCACAGAGAAGAAGTCAATGCTCTGCCTGAAGAAGAAAAGCTCTTAGCTGAGAGAATGAGACTGGGTTATGTCCTAGGAAAGGGCCAGAAAAAGGTGCCCATTCTCTTCCCTGATGAAACTGTTTCAGCAATTAGCATATTGCTAAAGCACAGAGAATCAGTGATTTCCAACCCTGACAATGTGTATGTATTTGGTAGGTTGCGTAAGAGATCGTTGGATTACAGGAGGGGTTCAGACTGTATAAGGGAAGTTTGTAATGAAGCTGAACTACAGCATGGTTCTCTGATAACTGCTACACAGCTGAGAAAATACTTGTCCACAACTCTGCAACTTATAGACATGACAGAAGCAGAACTACGATGGATAACAGATCACATGGGCCACACAATTGATGTCCACAAAAGATGGTACCGACTGTCAAACAAAACAGTTGAACTGTCCAAAGTTGCAAGTATACTTGTAGCAGCAGAAACAGGAAAACTGCAAAAGGCTCACAGCGTTCCTTTTGATGATGTGTGTTCACATGCAATGACATCCAATGGTAAGTTTATAAAGAAAGGCTGAGCATAGTACTGAATATGCACAGCTAAGATGTAGATGAGATCCTAAGTGACTTGACATCATATCCTGATGCAGGTTGTCAGCAGGTTATAAAGATACCAAGGCAATCGTAGATATGTTTAAGTGTCAGAAATGTAAATTTAGGCAGAGATCAGTTTCTTAAGGATTGTAATATTTAATTCAGGAAATATATTTTAGTTTTGTGGGGAATAAGGTCGAATAATTCTCGGTTTGGAAATCAGATGTACAGTAATTAATCATGGAGGCTGAAGGTTATTGTCAGATTTTTAATTACAAATGTTATAAAATTCCCTAATATTTTGCAAGAGCAATTTTACTGGCAAACATTGGGAAAATTGACCGTTATTTATCTTGCCTAACCTGTATTAGTACCAGCTTGGAAACATTACTAGGCCATAAAATTATTGCTATTTTGCTAACTTTTCTCCTTACCCTAAAGAACATATGTGTTTCTTATTCTCACACCAAGCTTAGTATGTAGCACATAGTTATCGACCAATAAAAAATGATGTTTTATAATTAGCCAGTAAAAACTGTTGATTCATCTTTGTACAAAATGGCTGCCAGCACATTGTCTGAAGAATTAGAAATTGCTATATTAGTAGTTATATCAGTTATTCTGCTTTTTTTTATCTTGATTTGCCTACTGTTGGCTTTAGCCATCAGAGATTGGTCTGCTTGTTTCAGACGGTGGGATTTTTTTATTACAAGGTAGATTTATAGGTAAGTTTGAGATAATGTGCTACATACTGGTTTCCAACAATACTTAGTTAATAGTTTTCTAGTTAAGGGCAGATAAATTTAAACAGTAGAATTTCCTTGTGTAGAACAGGAACATGACACCAATCCTTAATTTATGAATTTAATTACCATATAATACTGCAGCTACAGCCCATTGATATTACAACATTTGCACGTTGTTGACAAAACAATCACATGCTCCACAAAGTATAGTCAAGATATTCTCTTTCAGAAACAGAAACGTCTCCACCATCTCCTCCAGTCCATGTACACAAGTCAGAAATGTCCGAAAGTGCTGCTGCAGTGTCTTTGGAGGACAGGATCGATGATCTGGAACCCAGGCCCCAAACTCTTAGGGACTCGGATATGGAGTCAGACAGTGGTATGTTATTAAATGTGTGTGTGTGTGTGTGTGTGTATATGTAGCACACGAGAAGTGCTACATATGAATGTAGCACACGAGAAGTGCTACATATGAAACAGTCTTGTAGTAGATCACCTTATGAAATTAGTTTTCTGAGATAGAGCTGTTCAAGTATCAAGGAATTCATATTTTGAACACTGCAGCTACAGCCAATCAATATTAGAAGGGACAGCATAAATTTACATGCTATAAATGATAAAAACAATCTTTTAATACACTTGTTACTATATATAGTAACAAAAATAGGCCTATTTCCAGCTGATTATGGCCTCACGCGCTTGATTATCGCCTATCTGCCCGGGCCCCAAAGCGATAATGATAATCATCCCGTTGAATGTGAGAACGTGACGTTTTCCATGTTAACGTGACGTCACTTTGGAGCCAAATGACGTACGTTGTATACAAGTAAGACGTTATCAAGTTAATTTTGTTTGTTCAGACTTTTAAGTGTATTTAAATTATTGCAACAATGTTGATTCATTACTATGTTGCTTGCAATGAGTTGTAAAATTGAACAATTGTATTAAAGACTTTAATACACGACACAGCCGGTCCGGAAGGCGATAATCGGCCCGGAATGAATAATGCCCCTCGGGGCTAAAGCCCTCGGGTCATTATTCATTAACCGGGCCGATTATCGCCTTCCAGACCGGCTGTGTCGTGTATTAACCTCTAAATAGATGGTATAGTCGAGATATTCTCTTTCAGAAACAGAAACGTCTCCACCATCTCCTCCAGTCCATGTACACAAGTCAGAAATGTCCGAAAGTGCTGCTGCAGTGTCTTTGGAGGACAGGATCGATGATCTGGAACCCAGGCCCCAAACTCTTAGAGACTCGGAAATGGAGTCAGACAGTGGTATGTTATTAAATGTATGTGTGTGTGTGTGTATGTAGCACACGAGAAGTGCTACATATGAAACAAGTCTTGTAGTAGATCAATTTAGGGCTCTCTGGCTTAAAACAGATAAAGTTTAATTAAACCTGAAGAATACCGCCCAATGATATATTATAGGACATCATTTGTGTAGTGTTGACACGATTAAACACATACAACTTACAAGAACTTAAAAGCTATTTTTTAATGTCTGTATTGTCCCACAATAGTGTATGGTTAAGTGTTTTTTGCTTCTTTGTATCATATGATGATAAAGTGACATACATGTACAGTTGTATACAAATATTGGTGACTAAAGTAAAATCATATTTTGCCACCCAAGTGGTCCACATGGTATATTTTATCTATTCGCTTTCAGAAGCAGACACTTTGCCAATATCTAATACAGTCAAAGGAATAAAATCTGGCAAAGGTATGTATTTAGCTGACACCTGTCACTTTGTGACAAGGTGAGCTTTTGTGATTACATTTCGTCCGGCGTACATATTCCATCTGTCGTGCATAAACTTTTTTGACATCTCCTCATAAACCGTTGAGCCAATTTCAACCAAACTTCACAGGAATGTTCCTTGGATGAAGCTTTCCAAAGTTTTTCAAAGAATCTCATTTTATGTAGAACTCTATCCGGAAGGAAAAAAATTAAGAATTTTTTTAAAATCTTCTCAAAAACAGTGAGGCTTAGAGCTTAGATAATTTGTATGTAGCATAATTTAGTGGTCATTTACCAAGATTGTTCAAATTATGCCCCTGGGGTCAAAGGAGGCCTCTCCCGGGGATACTTAATTTTACATAGACTTATATAGGGAAAGTTTTAAAAACTCCAAAAGCATAAGGCCTAGGACTTAGATATTTTGTATGTATCACAATCGAGCTAAAACAAATTGGTATTAACTAAAATAAACTAATGTTGGCAGTGAAAGCAGTATTGATTAGTGATGAAACGATGATCGAGTAGAATCGAATAATCGTCGCTACGTGTGTCAAGTCGGCGACAATCGATGTTGAAACACAGCATCGATTGTTTTCGATTATTTACACTACCAGTGCCCTTTTTTGCCATTTTTAATGCTGAATATCTTATGTTTCCCCTCACAAACAATATTTTTCTAATGGCTTGTGTCTGCTTGATTTCTAGGTCACTCGTGTTTTTCACGATTCCGGGAGTTTGTTAACACATTGTTTAATGACCTCCCAGGTGTGAATAAGCTTCATTGGGTGGTCCAAATTAGACAGTTGGTTAGTGCAAGACACAAACTTATTAAATTAGTAAATAATTGGGCATTAAAAATCACGGAAACGACTACAATACGAAATGTCATGTTTTCGCGACCTGCACATACTTTTGTGCAATTACGAAAAAAAATTGAAATGCTTGAATTAAACAGTTGCATTCTTATATATCAGCACATGTTTAATTACCTGTAGCTGTGCTGGTTTACCCTTCACATCTTGTTTAAATAATTGATAATGAAGCATGTATCCTAAATCCACTTTCTGTTTGTAAAACATTGACAGTGTCCTCTGAATCAAAGCACTGACAGACAGTTAAAGTCAACAAGACAAGAAAATAATACAACTGCAGGCAGTATGAAAAGTGGTAGTAATACATTAACTTCTCTGCAATAATTAGTTCAAAATCCAGCATTTACTTTTTCATAATAAAGAGTAATTATTTCAACTTCAAATACAAGAATAGAAAAGGCACACATATTAGCAGGCCTTTTATATCAATTGTGCCTCAGTCAAAAGTCATTAACTATTGTCAGATTATAAGAAAATGTTTACAATTTAACCTTTTAACTAAATTGAACGCAACGATAGTGGTACTCTGCTAGCGTGACACTGGCTTTAAAATTGACGATGCAATACAAACCCTGCTAACTTGCTAAGGTTGTACTCAGTGTTAAGTTGTTCTGTGTTCGTTTGTTAGTCCCCTATAGGTTTACCCTCCGTCTGTCCGTCCGTCCGTCCGTCACAAATTTTTTTGTCCGATTTTAAAATAACCTGGCACAATTGTTCACAACCAAGAGACGGTGTGTCCTGCAGAAAAAAATTGTCGATATCTCAAAGGTCAAGGTCACACTTGGAGGTCAAACATTAAAAAAAATTAGTTTGTCCGGGCCATAACTTTGTCATATATCAAACGATTTTGAAATGACCTGGCACGATTGTTCACCACTATGAGGCGGTGTGTCATGCGAAAAAATTGTTTCGATATCTCAAAGGTCAAGGTCACACTTGTAGTTCAAACGTCAAAATTTACCACAAATGAGTTTGTCGGGACCACAACTTTGTCATCTGTTGTACGATTTTGAAATAACCTGGCACAATTGTTCACCACCATGAGGCGGTGTGTCATGTAAAAAAGTTGTGTCAATATCTCAAAGGTCAAGGTCACATGTGGTGTTGAAACATAAAAAAATACCACAATTTAGTTTGTCCGGACTATAACTTTGTCATCTATTGTACGATTTTGAAATAACCGGGCACAATTGTTCAACACCATGAGGCCGTGTGTCATGAGAAAAAAATGTGTCTATATCTCAAAGGTCAAGGTCACACTTGGAGTTCAAAGTCTGAAATTACCACAAATGAGTTTGTCCGGCCTGTAACTTTGTCATCTATTGTGGGATTTTATAATACCTTGGCACAGTTTGTTCACCACCATAAGACGGTGTGTCATGCGAAACAATTGTGTCGATATCTCATAGGTCAAGGTCACATGTGGCGTTCAAACATAAAAAATTTCCACAATTTAGTTTGTCCGGACTAACTTTGTCATCTATTGTATTTTTTTTTAAATGACCTGGCACGATTGTTCATCACCATAAGGCGGTGTATCATGCTAAACATTTGTGCTGATAACACCAGGCCACTTGTAAAATGTAAATGCCCCAACGTCTCTAATATGAAACACTACTGTATAGTCATGGTGATGATGCCATGAGAAAAAAGCCGGTAGGGGACTGTGGCCGTCCTACGGCTATCGCCTTGTTTTGAATGCTTTTTCTTATAAAGTTATAATATTACTACATATGTATTTGAGGATCTTGCAGGCAGTTAAAGTTGAGTGTTGTTTGCTAATCAGTAATCATCATCTTTAGAGTACAATAAGATGATTGGAAACTTTATAATTTAAATAAGGCAGCTAACTGCTGTGATTTTGCTATGATAATGAATAAATGCTGTAAAGGGTCAAATAATTAGGTGCCTCATGCATTTGTATTGCTCTTTAGAAATGCTTTAGAACTAGTTTAAAGTATTAAATGATATGCTGTTTCATGTGAATGTTTGTTTTTCTATGTCCATTGATATGTAATTAGGAGAAAGCTTGGCACGCCAAGAATCTGATGACATTTCGATTATTAATCGATTATAAGTATTCGATTCAATTCGATTATCACTAGTATTGATCCATGTTGTCATCTCTATTTTTTCAACAGTGAAAATAAAGAAGCAACATCATAAAGCATGGCATCATCTGGAGAAGTCTGCATTGTTTGATTCATTTTCCTCATACCTAGTACCCAACTGCCGACGTCTACCTGGGAAACAAGAAATATCAAGAGCTCAGGACAAGTGCAAAGCACTTCGTAACAGAACATGGCTGAACATTAAATATCAATTAAAAAATATGCAGTGTAAACTGTGAGGAGATGCATGTTATGGGTGATTCCAAAACAAATGAAGCCTAGGTGAAATTTCAAATTGATGTCAGTGTATTCATTTTTATTGCATTTGATAGCCAATAGGTTCATGTTTATGCCTTAACATCATCAAGTGGGTAGATACGAAACAATAATGAAATTTTTAGCAGTTTATGTAAACTTTATTAAACATTTTGGTAAAGAAACACCAAACTTTGGTGTAAAAGTAATCTCATACAATAATTATTATACTGTTTTTGCAGGATGTCTACAACTAGCTAGTGTTTCAACAATATTTTTAACTAAAAACAAGTACTACAATTTTTTTTTTCATTTTTTTGTGATCACTCTATGTCCGTCGTCCGTCCGTCGTGCGTCAACAATTAGCTTGCCTAGACAGTAGAGGTCACAGTTTTGGCCTAATCTTTATGAAACTTGGTCACAATGATCATCTCTAAGAAATCTAGGCCAAGTTCGTTAATGGGTCAACTGGGGTCAAAAACTAGGTCACAAGATCAAATAATAGGAAAACCTTGTCTAGACACTTAAGGTCTTAATTTTGACCTAATCTTAATAAAACTTGGTCACAATGTTTATCTCTAAAAAATCTAGGTCAAGTTTGTTATTGGGTCATTTGCGGTCAAAAACTAGGTCACAAGGTCAAATCATAGAAAAACCTTGTGTAGACAATATAGGTCACAATGTTGACCTAATCTTTTTGAAACTAGGTCACAACAATCATCTTTACAAATTCTAGGTCAAGTTCGTTATTGGGTCATCTAGGGTCAAAAACTAGGTCAGTAGCTCAAATCATAGAAAAACCTACTCTAGACAATAGAGGTCACAATTTTTAGCCTTATCTTTATGAAACTTGATCACAATGATCAGCTTTAAACAAATCTAGGTCAAGTTTGATCTTGGGTCTTTCATGGTCAAAACTAGGTCACAAGCTCAAATCATAGAAAAACTTTGTCTAGACACTCAAATTCACAGTTTCTACATAATCTTCATGAAACTTGGTCAATTTGATCATCTCAACAACAGTTAGGTCAAGTTTGATATTAGGTCACCAGGGATTAGAAACTAGGTCACTAGGTCAAATCATAGAAAAAACGTTGTGTATGCATTAGAAGCTGAATTTTTCACTGGATCTTAGTGAAAGTTGGTCAGACTGTTAGTCTAGATAAAATCTAGATAGTGTTAAAATAAGTCATCTGTGTGTCCAGAACTAGGTCAATGGCTCAGCTATAACAGGTGAGCGACCTAGAGCCCTTTGGGCCCTCTTGTTATGCCTTTAGCCCCATTATTTTGTCATATACACTCCATAAAGTTTTTATTTCCTGGAGGACCAGGAAAAGCAGCACTCATCAGGAATAGCTAACAAAGTTTGAAAAGTACACAACAAAATTTGTGGAATATACAGCTGCTTACAAAACTGTATTTTTAGGGTATTTTCGTACACTTAGGACACATTATTACAAAATTAACATTTTTGACAAACAACATTGTATTAATGCCAACTTTGTGCGATTTGGCATTACCACAGCATATAAAATATACTAAAAATGATATTGAATAATAAATTTCTGTTTATATTTTTAATAATTTATCAGTTTTGGGCTCGGTTATCAAATACGGTGTTGTTGATTGCAAAAATTTGTTACAATTACCTAAGCAATCATTGAAATAACAAATGCTGACTATCATATCAATTAATGTCTAATTGGAACTAAAATACTGTATGAATGTTGGATAGTTTGCAACTTAGATCAGTCAAAGTGTGTTTATACCCCCCACAAAACGAAGTTTTTGGGGGGGTATATAGGAGTGAGCTTGTCGGTCAGTCGGTTGGATTCATGGTTTCCGGACGATAACTCAAGAAACCCTTTACCGATTCTAATAATTTTTTGTATACTGCTGTAACATCGAAAGATACAGGTCAAGTTCGAATCTGAGGTGGGTGGGGTCAAGGTCACCGTTACTTATAGAAAAATGGTTTCTGGACGATAACTCAAGAAACACTTCACCAATTCTAATAATATTTAGTATACTGCTGTAACATCGAAAGGTACAGGTCAAGTTTGAATCTTATGTGGGTAAGGTCAAGGTCACCGTTATAAAAAATAGAAAATGGTTTCGTGACGATAACTCAAGAAACCCTTCACCGATTCTTATAATGTTTGGTATACTGCTGTAATATCGAAAGATACGGGTCAAGTTCGAATATGAGGTGGGTGGGGTCAAGGTCACTGTTACTAAAAATAGAAAAATGGTTTCCGGACGATAACTCGAGAAACCCTTCACCTATTCTAATAATTTATGGTATACTGCTGTAACATCGAAAGATACAGGTCAAGTTTGAATCTGAGGTGGGTGGGGTCAAGGTCACCGTTACTAAAAATAGAAAAATGGTTTTGGGACGATAACTCAAGAAACCCTTATTTTATGATGATTGCATATGAAGTTAATAAAATATATATTTAGTTCTATATCTTGGTGGGACTAAGTCACCATACTTACATGATCTGAAATCACAGATTTCATTTCATGAAAATATCACTTCCAGTGTCAAGCACCCATGTGGGGGTATTAATCACCTTTAGTGATAGTTCTAGTTTATTTCTGTCTTAATTAAATGAAGGGAGTTAATAATCAGTGTAATTAATGATGTGTCTCTTTGCATGTTTCGTTTTGGAAGCACTTGATAATGTTAGGGTAATATTGAATATACTTTACAGAATTCTTTCACGCTTATCTTTTGAAAATGTTTACCAGGATTGTGTAAAGTTAGAGTAGTTAGAGTATTTTATACATATGACTGAATTGGTTCATGCGTACTTCACTGATTTCTCTGGCCTGAGGGTTGGTCCAATAGTTGGTACACTTTGGCTGGCATTAAAATTATGTAAACCTGACATCTTAGAATCATTAAAGAAGGTTTTGAGGAAACATTGTTTCATTTAATGCTGTTTAAGTGTGTATATAAAAGGTGCATTGTCAGCACCCAAGCAGTCCAAAATACAAGGCTGACTTTGATACTGATCTCAATTTAATATGTATCTGGGTTTTTTTCATCCAGCAACACTGTTCATTATACTTAGTCATGCTGCAGTGTTATACCTCTATTTTAAAATGTCTAGGTCAAACTAGGATTTTCATAATATGCCTGTTAATGAAGGTTGTATTTTAAAAGAAGTCATTTGATAATAGAAAGAAAAACTGAAGCAAATTAGAAAGCATCAGTGAAAGAAGCTTGGTTGAAAAAAAAAACTTCAAGGAGGGACATAGCTTTAACATGCTGTATACTTGTAAAATTGTTGTTTAGATTTTTTGTTAATAGTTAACTTCAAAAAGTCGTCGTTGGAGCAAAGTTTTGAAACCGTTATCACATGTTTTCCATCACTAGGTCCAGTTTTAGGCAAGAGGACGTAAATTCAGCAAGGCTTTTGACTGAATTATGGCCCCTTTTGACTTAAAAAGAAATATTGCCTTTTCATAAATCTACACTATTATTGCTGAATTATGGCCCATTTTGAAATTTCTTCAGATTTTTATATACATTTCTTGTTTAGTATGGTAATCTCTGTCTAGAGACAAGAGTGCATAACTCTGTTATCTATTTTGGCTGAATTGTTATCTATTTTGGCTGAATTATGTCCCTTTCTTGACTTGAAAATGAGTTGTGTCGTTGAACAAGTCTATGTTTTATCAAAAACTATTTGACTTATGGCTTTTAAACATTGAACACTTGTTTATCATGAGTTCCATCTGTAGGCAATTTTGGATTTTGAGATTTGTTCAGATTTTTATTTACATTTATCATGTAGTGCAAGACTTACAGAAATCCTCAAACACAGGAATATTGTTTAATCTACTTTTTGTCTGAAATTCCATGGTGAAATTTTGAACCCAGTCTTCTACTGTCTTTTTTTAAGCTATAGCAGATGGATTGGACCATTGGCTTAATTTTGCAGAATTTAATTTTAACATTGACCATTCAACCTTCTTTCTTATTTGAGAAGCTACAGGAATGAAATTAAGGCACGTAAAAAGTTTTGCAAATTAGTTTAAACTTTCAAATTTGAATCTAGGTCATGTGGGTTAAAAAACTATACTAAACAAAACAGCTAACCGACCATTTAGGTTTTCTATTTATACGAGGTATATGTTTTAACTATCCTCGTATTTAAGCTATATGCGATAGGTATTTCCTTAAATTGGGACTGAAATAAAAACAATATTTCAGAACGACCTTGTCAAAAATTCAATTGTTTATTTTATTTCAATCATGGTTTAATTACAATTTAATTACCGAAGACGAAATTAAATAAATTTAACTAAAACGCCATATTGGATATACGACTTAGAATTGCACAAACACGGACAATTAAAATGCCATCGTATTACGGTAATGTTGAAGAGTAAAACTATGTTTAAAATAATCTGTGAATAAGCTTAAAAAGGGAGGTAATGTATAATCAATATGAAGGTGGGGGATAAAATAGGCCGGCCCGGCATATTTTTTCCCCACCTCCATAATGAATATACATGGGCGGGGGATAAACTGGGCTGGCCTATTTTATCCCCCATCTTCATATTGATTATACATGGGTTGGGGATAAACTGGACTGGCCTATTTTATCCCTCATCTTCATATTAACTATACATTGGTGGGGGATAAACCGGACTGTCCTATTTTATCCCTCATCTTCATATTGATAATACATGGGTGGGGGATAAACTGGGCCGGCCTATTTTATCCCCCACCTTCATATTGATTATACATGGGTGGGGGATAAATTGGGCCAGCCTATTTTATCCCCACCTCCATATTGGTTATACATTGGTGAGGGATAAACTGGGCCGGCCTATTTTATCCCCCACCTCCATATTGATTATACATGGGTGGGGCTAAACTGGACTGGCCTATTTTATCCCCACCTCCATATTGATTATACATGGGTGGGGGATAAACTGGGCCGGCCTATTTTATCCCTCATCTTCATATTAACTATACATGGGTGGGGGATAAACTGGACTGGCCTATTTTATCCCCCCTAGGCCTCTTCTTCCCCCACCCCAGGCCTCTTTTTGTGCATTTTAAGTGCTTCAACTTGTCCATAGCATAACTTTGTTATCTTATGTTCAATCAACATCAAACTAAGTATGCATGTTCCTTGCAATGAGACATAGAGTAAAAAAAACCATAACTCTATGTTGTGTATTTAAAGAGTTATTCCCCTTGGATTACTTTTTTCTTGTAAAGGGGCGCAACTTCTTCATTTTTTTAAGCAATTCCCACCAAAATTTTGTCATAATGAACATCTTTATACACTCTAACACATGTATATATAACTGGTTTTTGTAAATTTTTACAGGTATGATAGTTCAACATTAAGATGTACAGTAATTTTTACACACCGATTAAGAAATCAATTTTACATTTCCAGCTTCAGACAATACATCTCCACAACACAATTTCTTATTTCAGTATTGGTCTCAATTACATTACTATTTTTATGTGTGTAAAACATTTGCATTCTATGACCATAAAGACAGTAACAAACGTTCGTCAGGCGACACATCCGACTCGCGGAGTTCTAGTTTAATCTGACCTATCCATGTGCTATAAAAAAGGTGCAACACAATCTCCTCTCACTGTAGGTTTAATTCATATTATACACCACAAAGAGTCATCTCTAGATGCTTAACACGTGTACACTTATCATCGTACTGCCTTAGGTTTACCACGTTCACCGTTAGCTTTGTGAGCTGGAGAATCCTCTTCCATATGTGGTGACTCTTTTGAACGTTTTGTAAACTTTTCTACATATGCTTCTACCAGTGACTTTATTTTCATTGGATTAATATTGCCACTCTTACTATGGCAAATCTGAAACAGAAAGTATCAAATTTTACATATTATTTCCATTTAATTACTTTTATGTATCATTGCCACCGGGCCAATCCCATATGGGCGACGCCCCCAAAAGAATATTAAATATTTACGATTTAAGCTGAAGTTGCATCATACAGAGGATGCCCCAGAAGCATCCATGGTTCTTTTACACATGTGCTTAAGTACAGGAGACCTATGTGAATCGTAAATGTGACACGTCCTCGAGCTACACGTGCAGAAATGTGATTTTAACCTAATTTGATTTGGATGAATGATTATCAATATATTGTCACAGGGACCAACTACATTCGCTACATAATCTATATTGTTAAGGTCATGCAAAACAAGAAATTTATACGTTAACAGTTTACGAAAATATTTCAGTTTAAAAAGTGTTCGGTTAGCTGTTTTGCCTAGTATAGGTCACTAGGTGAAATCATAGGAAAAGGTTGTTCTCACTCCAAAGTTCATATTTTTGACTGTATCTTCATGAAACTTGATCAGAATGTTTATCTTGATATATCTAGTTATAATTTGAATCTGGGTCAATTGGGGTCGAAAACTAAGTCACCCAGTCAAATCATGGGAAAAGCTTGTTCTTGCTCTAGAGAACACATTTTTGACCGTCTCTTCATGAAACTTGGTCAAATTGTTTATCTTGATAATCTCAAGGCTAATTAGCTCTCCTGAGCAGGAAGTGCTCAAGGTGAGCTTTTGGGACACTGCGATGTCTGTCGTACGTGAGTCCGTCAGTCACAAAGCTTGTCTGCACTCCAAGTCTTAACATTTCTTATCTGATTGTCACAAAACTTTAACATAACGTGTAGTGAATTTTTTTTTTTCATATTCTTACTGTTTATGATGGACAGTTAGTAGGCATCCCTTGACTTAATGGTCCGCTGTCTACTGTTTTAGCCTGCTGTGCGGGTATCTGTCCTGAAGTCATCTCTCCTTAAGTGAGTAGTGAGTTTTTTTTTCGTATTCTTACTTTTTATGATGGACAGTTAGTAGGCATCCCTTGACTTAATGGTCCGCTGTCTACTATTTTAGCCTGTTGTGCGGGTATCTGTCCTGAAGTCATCTCCTGAAGTGAATTTTTTTATGCCCCCGAACCAAAGGGCCCTCTTGTTTCATATTCTTAAGAACTATCGTGTGAACTCTTGATACAACTTTGTCTAGTATTAATGATACATTACATTTTGCTCATTGTATCTGAATTTTATCATTTGTTTTCAATTTGATTTTGTTAGCTAAATTCTAAAATGAGCATTTACTAGTAAAAATAGTCTGTTATTGACTAGGTTATAGAAAAAGTCCTGTTAGAGTGAATGTTTTTTGTAACAGTGTAGTTGGGAATTTGTTACATATTGTCGGCTGTTGTAAAGCTTTTCCAAATTTACTTATCTAAATGGGAACAGTGATATGCTCAACTAAATACCGGGTTTTGAGTACATATCAGATTTTGTACATGTATATGCCTTTATGTGAACTGAAGTTTGTTGATTTTTTTTTCAAAAATTACTTCTCTAAATATTTTTTTACATTTTGATTATTTCAGGATAAAACTATATACTAGGTAAATATGGCTGAATTTCCAGTTGGTTTTATTTTTATTTTTGATGATTTTGAAGCCAGTCAGGCTATACAGTACTGCCATGATAAGGCATACGAAATTTATGATTTCTTTTACCATGGGTTTAATGTAATTGGATTTGAGACATTCCATGGTTTTGAGAACTGCCGACAGTGGTGTGTTCAACAAAATATGAGGTTGATTGCATATCAGATTTCGTACATGTATATGCCTATAACATGAGAGCTACAAAGCCCAGGGGTTATAGACATTGAACGTGACATTTATAGTTCGGTGTTTACATAGTTGCTTCATACTTTTTGAACATGTTAATAGCAAGTGATTATATACTTGGTAAAAAAAGTCTTGCGACAATGTATATAACCACTAGTAATTTTCTGACTACTGATTTGATTTTGATGATTGATGCTTCAATTGAAAGAATAATGCAATGCCAATAAACTGATACCCAATATGTATAGATTTGATAACCTGCTGACCTATCAGTGTCGACACAATAGCATAAGGGTAGTCGATCAAAAGTAACAAAAACGGCAGTTTGTATACACTCAATTACAAAATAAATGTACATGTACATGCATAACCACTTGTAACTTTCTGAGTACTTATCGGATTTTGATGATTCATATGTCAATGGAAAGAACAATTCAAGGCCAATACTCTGATACCAAATTTGTATAGATTGATCAAATGTGTACCTATCAGCGTCCATGCAATGGCATTAGAGTAGTCATCCAAAAGCCCAATAATGGTGGTTTTGATTTTCAATAAGTTGTGGGTAAAACGTTTTAAAGGATTGCAAGTAAACAAACGAATTTGAATGCGATTCTGTTGCAATCGACTGGGTTTGTTTTCATTGTTCTTGTTCTTTGTTTAAGACTCAATCAGTAGGGAAAAATGAGTTTTAATGACAGTCGTCTTATATTGTCCCACTTATTCGGTGAATGACAGTTTACCCAAACCGCCCGCCATTTTTGTGACTTGGGTGACTACCTTTATGTCATTCCAGTTACGCTAATGGGTAAACGGGTTACCAAAATTATACAATTTGGTATCAGAGTATTGGCCTTGAATTGTTCTTTGCAATGACATATACCATATCAAAATCTTATCGATAGTTAGAAAGATACAAAGAGTTATATACCTTGTCGCAAGTTATGTTTGGACTTTCATTGTTCCAAGTCCACTTTTCTGCTGAATGACTTAAGCTATTGCTTGGAAACTTGAAATATTTTATTTTGGTTGTTAGTTGAGTGTTAACTCAAGGGTAGATAACCCATGCTTAAATTGTTTTGTTTAAGTCACCATTGTCAATTATATTTTTATGTGGAGTGAGCACATCAAGGTGGACTACTCTGACGGAATTTTGTGAAAATTACAGCCGTTTTTTAACTTGGAATTTTTCAAGTTTATTTACTTTATGAGTCACTAGTGCTAGTGATTTGAAACTTCATAATTTTATTTATGGTTGTCATTTGAGTTAGAAAATCGAGGTAGATCACTCTCAAATGAAAGTTGCGATTGTTGTGTGAACACCAAGGTAGATTACTCTAGACTGATTTTTGCAAAAGTTACGACCCTTTTTAGCTCACCTGAGCACGAAGTGCTCAAGGTGAGCTATTGTGATCACCCTGTTGTCCGTCGTCGTCGTCAACAATTGGACTGTTAACACTCTAAGAGGTCACAATTTTCACTTAATCTTTTTGAAACTTTGTCACAATATTTGTCTTTATAAAATCTAGGCCAAGTTTGATACTGGGTCATATAGGGTCAAAAACTAGGTCAAATAGAAGAAAAAACTTGTTAACACTCTAGAGGTTGCAATTTCGGCCTGATCTTCCTGAAACCTTGTCACAATGTGTGTCTCTGTGAAATCTAGGCCAAGTGAAACCGGGTCATCTTGGGTAAAAAACTAGGTCACTAGGTCAAATCTAAGATAACCTTTGTAAACACTCTAGATGTCACATTTTTGAGCTAATTTTATTAAAACCAGGTCACAACGTGTGTTGCTGCAATATCTAGGTCAAGTTTGCAACTGGGTCATCTGGGGTTAAAAACTAGGTCACCAGACTTTATCAGAGAAAAACCTTGTTAACACTCTAGAGGTCACATTTTTTAACTATTCTTTATGAAACTGGGTCACAATGTGTGTCTTTGTAAAATCTAGGCCAAGTTCGCAACTAGGTCACCTAGGGTAAAAAACTAGGTCACCAGGCTTTATTAAAGAGAAACCTTGTTTACACTTCAGACGTCACAATTTTGACCTATTTGTTTTGAAACCTTGTCTCACTGTGTGCCTCTGTAAAATCTAGGTCAAGGTAAGAAACGGGTCATCTAGGGTAAAAAACTAGGTCACTGGGCTATGTCAGGTGAGCGCTTTAGGGCCAATGGCCCTCTTGTTTGACTTATGAAAATCCCAATTCTCGGTCAAGATTTTTATTTAAGTCCCATTCTCATGAACTACTATAGCTTTTACTTTGAAACTTGAAACATTTATTGATTGCTTATAGTTGACTTAGCATTTAGATTTTGTGCTGTTTGTCTGTCTGTATGGATGGATGTTGAATCCTGTCCATGCTACTTCTCTTACACCACCACACTGGGTTAAGCCTGACTTATTTTACTTAGTACTCTGGACTCTGTGTTACAGTTAATGGCAAACCTTCTTAAGAAAAATCTTTTTCGGTTACTTACAGAAAACAGACAAGCATTGACACCTTAGGTGGTGTTCTTGTTAAATACATGTCAGCATACCTCATGCCACTTGTCATATCAGAGCAGCAGTAGTGTTATTCTTTGTACCTTTTCTGATAACGTCAATAAAGTATTTTGCATCTCAGAGTTACTAGTAGTTTTGTGCTTTGTTCTCCCAAGATACCCATATTTAGGTATGCACTTGTTGATACTACATGCATTCAAGTGTATCATTTATTGATTTCATTACTTGAACCTTGTCTGCACACAGCCTCCGTGGTCCAGTGGTTAAGGTCACTGACTTGTAATGACTGACTTGTCTTACCTCTGGACGATTATTGGTTTGAGTCCCGCTACCGACCATGATCGTTTATGTTAGAACACTTGGTAGTTTGTGTGGAGGATCGGAGTCTAGTACTGGTACTTCCCAGGAACAATGGTTAGGAAACTGCCTGTATATGACTGAAAGATTGTTGAACGAGCTTAAAACCTAGCAAAACAAAATAATGAACCTTGTCTGCACACTTCAGTCAGTTCATCGATGGAAATGCTACTTCGCAACCAGTACATAGACGTTGTTGAGTATGTATTTTTGGACAAAAATGTTTTGGGATGGCCTGACTATAATTACTATAGTGGAAAACACTAGCTTCTAACTTTTAAGGACATCTGTAACAGCATAGATTAGCTATACAGCGACGTAGGATTTTCACATAGCATATATGAGACAAGGCGACCGCCTCCCTGATCCAGTGGTTAAAGTTACTGCCTTCCACCTCTGGTGAGTCATGGGTTCGAGTCACACTACTGACAATGATCGTTTGTGAAAACAATTGGTAGTTTGTGTAGGAGGATCAGAATCTAGTACTGGTTCTTCCCAAGAATGATTGTTGGGAAACTACCCACCTGCAAATGACTAATTGTTGAACACTGGCGTTATACAGAAAAAACAAAACATTTTGACAAGGCTGGACTTAAGTAAACAATACACAGTGTACCTGTGTATGAAATCGTGTGGCCATGAATGAAATAGTATGTTTCTACGAATTACTATGATATTTATTAATTTAAGGTCATAGCACATATTATACATACATCATCGCAACATGTAAAAATAAACATCTATATCAATTAAATGACATGAAGACTAGAAATGTTATACAATTGCAAGAGGAAACGTTTAAGGACATAAATTAATACAGTATAATTATACACAATCTTACTTCCATTGGGAATATAAACTTTTTAAGGGAAGAAACATGTAAAAATTGAAAATGGGTATACATTAAAGGTATTAAATCAGGCATTAAACTACTTGGAAGACGAAACACAAATTCATATCAAATAACAATAAAACAATAAAACAATAGACATCCCCCAGCTTGCTTTCATGTTTTTAAGTGTAGTTTGACTGATTTTCAAATCTGCAGTCTGACTATAAATATAGACCTTTTATAAATTGTTTCGTGGCAAATTTTCTATTAAATATGTTTCGAAATGACACTGGGACAAATATATCCTTGGCTGGACATTTTAAATGAATTTGCTTGTTAACAAGCATCACAAGAAAATGCATAAACTAGCATAACTAGCACGTTCAATTCCTTTTCAGCATTATAATGTAGCACATTGTGTGTTCTATACATTGATACAAAAATTGAACCTCAACTGACTGAACTGTGATGACGTACAAAGCAGTATCTTTATTTTATGTCAAATAAATTGGACAATATATAAAGTCTGACGGCCTTGTACGGTGCTCGGGACATCCGCTGACCCAAGCTGGGGGGATTAGGGGGATAATGCGTTTATTTAGCCTCGCCACCGGGTGAGGCCCCCAGAAGAGGTTAGTCATTTTAGTTTTTGGGGGATAGTGCATGATACAGAAGATGCCCCAGTTCCAGACGCATCCCTGGTTCTTTTACGTGCCGATGTAAAGCATCATACACGGGACCTCGATTTTTAAAGTCTCGTCCGAAAGACTGTTAGTGAAATTAGTTATGTTAGGTGGGAAACACTGAAAGCATTTCTAAATTTGTCCGGCTGTTTAAAACTGTGGTAGAAATAATTTCAATTCTCAACTTAATAATTTCATCAAACTTTATTCTTAGACTTAGCCTCTTTTCGTATGGTTTCGGCCACTTAAGAAGTAACCTTCTGTTTTTGCAAAACAGAATAGGTGTAGGGCTGATAAAGTGGTAGAGCATTATTATAGGTCTATACTCTACAAATTGACGAAAAATATTTGTCTGTGTAACTAACTTGCATAAATATAGCTGTTTAAATGGGCTTGGGTGAGTTTGTCTTAATTGATAAATGTTTCCTATGGTTTCTGCCACTCATGTTCAGTGACCTAGAATTCATAGTTAATGAAAGATTTAAAGCAAATGAATGTTATGTTTACATGCACCAACCTTTTAATGTATGTTACACACAATTTCTTTGCATATTGTGCCTTCTGAGAGTGTAAGAGCGATTTTAACTACAGTGCACATGATTTCTGATTTTTGACTACAAAACATTAAAAATGGCCTAATTTACAGAAAATAAGATGCATGCATATTATCAGCACTTGTATCCTAGTTGTTTATGGATATGCACATAATAGGGCCATGTTTTCAAAATTATACGTTGTATTTTTAAAAATAAGGGGGTGGCTGAAACCATAGGGTTGGCCGAAACCATAGGAAAGAAGGATATATAAGTTAAAAAGTAATGGCGGGGCCTCAATACTTCTAACTGTCAATGCTGGCCCACTTCGCACAATTTAATCTCCTAACAGTACTTTGAAAGTAGGGGAGTCGATGTCTTTAAGTGTGTTATATATTTTTTCCTTATATGGAAATTCTATTCGCAACTTAGCTCCGCCTTCTTATTCATAGGTAGGCTCTGTAGTAAATCGCCACAAGCATGGCAAGGATCAAATATTTATGTCTTCTGAAAAGAAAACCAGATCATTTAAAGTCTAGGCCAACTGATTCTTCGGTTAAAGTCCAACCTTTGTTTCGACAGATACATAAAACAGAAAACGCACGACGTAAGCATGGGAAATACTAAACAAGAAATTACAAATAAACTGCTAGGTGAAAATCAGCATACTTTCCATAGTTATTTTTTATTACACGTGCTTATTCATTCGTATGGTATTGTCCTATCCTTTGATTCAAACCAATTAACTAAAGTACACTCAACTTAAACACATTTGGTGTGGCCTAATCAGCATGTGTTTGTATACGCAAAACAGTGACCGCCGATCGCCAGAATAGGTTTTATTTTTAGTGCATTGATAACTGTACATCGTTGTCACAAAACGAAGTAGAGGGGGAGCAAATAACAATGTGAACTGAAATGTATGGTTGTCTACTTATCAAATGGGCGTGAACTATAAATCGGTCATAGTTCATTATTAAAATAATTAACGCATTAAGTCTGGCAGTCGCTTTCGCTCTTTTATAATAAACTATAACCTATACTTTGGGTTTATTTCTGGGACAGTATACTGCAAATAAACATCCTGATTGGGTTATTTTTGACCACAAATGGACCGTTTATCTTGAAATTTGACAATAGACATAATGCTTTATCTGCTCATTTTGAAGCGTATTCATGTGACCGCACATTGAACACTGAGGCAGTGTACAGATAATGCCCTACAAAACACCTTTCCTAGGAGAAAACCAGTATTACCTTAGGTAAGGCTCGAACCCAAACTTACTTCGTAGCCAGGCCACACCATCACTGAGGCAGTTGAGTTTGTAGCCCGTTAAATGTGCTACTTAACCAAGTGCTACCTCCTGCTGTCATTATCAAATGGAATGTATTCGTTTGCGATACGATTTAACACTAAAACTATGATAAACCAGGATTATATATTGAATAGTTAATCAGCAATTGTAAGTTTTTGGCGAATCAAATGAAATTTGAAGAAGTGCTACATGTGTCGTACAGAAGCGATGTTCTACAAATTACGGTTAGGATCGTATGTGTGTGTGTGTGTGTGTGTGTGTGTGTGTGTGTGTGTGTGCGTGCGTGCGTGCGTGCGTGCGTGCGTGCGTGCGTGCGTGCGTGCGTGCGTGCGTGCGTGCGTGCGTGCGTGCGTGCGTGCGTGCGTGCGTGCGTGCGTGCGTGCGTGCGTGCGTGCGTGCGTGCGTGCGTGCGTGCGTGCGTGCGTGCGTGCGTGCGTGCGTGCGTGCGTGCGTGCGTGCGTGCGTGCGTGCGTGCGTGCGTGCGTGCGTGCGTGCGTGCGTGCGTGCGTGCGTGCGTGCGTGCGTGCGTGCGTGCGTGCGTGCGTGCGTGCGTGCGTGCGTGCGTGCGTGCGTGCGTGCGTGCGTGCGTGCGTGCGTGGGTGTGTGTGTGTGTGTGTGTGTGTGTGTGTATGCCGAGGTGTATGCCGAGGTCTATGCATATGTGTGTATGTACATATGCATGTCAAGGTGTATGCATATGTGTAAATGAGATTTGATTAAAATCTATGATGAAGCGCGAATGAATAAAACACACTCACAAAATAAAAAATAAGTACGTTGAAACATTACTATTTGACCTAAAAGATCACAAAAATAATTTCTGTTATTGACTGTTAGTTAGCGAAAACTCTGTGGAATGACAAAAGGAATTGATAATTAACCAAACCAAAACTAGAATTACTGCAATATTGAAAACCGGTAAAAAAATACCGATGGCTCTAAAATAGATGAATCGATATTATGTGTGTGAGAACAAACATGGCAATGACCATCGAGATAATGTAACGGGACACATTTTGTTTTTAATTGTTTATTTGTTACATTTGCACAAACGAAGACATACTAGTCTAACGTCCATTAGTACATATAGACAAATGTAACATCAAATGATTCACAAATTATGAGGTCAAAAGAGTTGCAGACTGTAAGCAATAATGAGCTATAATGATAAATCATAGAAAGGTTTTGAATAGTAAAAATGTGTCCATGATATTTAGAAATTTATCGAATGAAATTTAATAACGGCAACAAGAACTTAGTGTTTGCAATGTCAATCTAACCTTTTATTTACTACTTGTAGAACTGATAGATGTCTTCTTTCTATGAAGAAATATATTATTTCGAAATGTTAGGCATACTGTCCATGATTTCACATAAACAAACAATACAAACTATATATACACAAATAACGAAATATTATAAATTGGTCATTGGCAATAATGACATTTTGACATGCACAATAGTATGGTTAATAATGTAATAATCACATTTTCATTGAAACTATATGAAACATAACAACTTCTTTATAAGGAGAAATATAACAACAAATATCTCGAAAACAGAATTTGAAAGTTATGATTTTTTGTGCATCATAAAAAATGTCGAGATGTTACGATTACTGGTCATTTCAGATCCAAAATGGATGTCGGTAGATTCACAGTGGATTTTGGTAAGGTAATGTACCCTTTATCGAAAGGTTAGCCAATCCGCGTCAAGGTTACAAACGTTGTTCGGTTGAAGAGAAATTGCCTTGATGGTTAACGTAATATTAGATTGGTTTACACAACACTGGTATGCAAATAGCAAAACCATGTTAGAACGGCTGCGCCGAAAATCATTATAGTATTAGTCTGTCATAAAGGTATGCACAAAGAAACTCAGAAATAAGAGGTTTATGTTAGCACTAAGTAGACACTTTCGCCATCATTTTGAGGATAAACAAATGAACCGTTTCGTCCAAATATGAAATGAACGATACATTTACCAACTCAATGGTTACAAAATAACGTACATTTTGTAACTTAAGCACGAAGTTTGATTTAAGGATTAAACTACACATTGTTATGTATTATCGGGATATAAATTACATTGGCCGGTCACATGTTTATCATAGCGAAATGCAATTGCAATGTAAATATACTCCCTAACGTCTCCTATCGTGTGTACCGTATTAAGGAACGATACACAATGATTTAAACACATGTGTTATAAAGTTGATTCACTCTTTTATACAATATAAAGTAAAATCTCACCTAAAGACCACCTCAATAATAAGACCACCCCGAAATTAAGTACACAATTTTCAAGTCCATTTAACAGTTTTGCTCTTCATTCAACCTCAATATTAAATCACCCTCAATAATAGTTTATACTAGTCCTGGACATCTGTACTTAAAGACAGTTTCTAGAGCCCTGGCTGTATGAAAATATATGTACGAGGATTGTCTCAGAATTGTGTAGACCTTTGCTGTGATGTATTTATTCTTTCACGGATATGAATGAAATTTACCTAGAAAATCTTGTTATTTATGTCTCCATATATTATTATGTTGTTATCTTGTGACGTATTCGAGGCAAGAGTCACTAACAATACATGAACATTATGCTGCAAAACTCGAGTAATGATTATAGGACCCATGATGGATTGTAACGATACCTTACGATTTCCTAAACTACTGGATTACTGGATTGTGACAATGATTAGAACTGTCTAGCACATCACACAAGGCTAGTGGAAACATCGATCGCCATAAGCGTGCTGGAACTTTTAATACCATGGAAACTGAGTGTTAAGCAACATGAAATACGTACCATAGAAACACCATCAATACAGATGTTGAAAGCGTCCGGTACTTTATCAAATCAGACTGGGGGGGGGGTTGTCTGATGAATACGGAGTTGTCTGAACTTGACTCATGACCTTTGGTTTTATGACGTATATATTTGTCAAGCTGTTGTCTGATATTAATACATTTGGGTTATTTTTACGCCGGTTTTCAACAATATCTAATCAATGTACCGTAGTAAGTTGACCTAACCAAACGACTGAGCTAATTTGAAAGGGGGAGGGGAAATAGTTATAAATTGGAGATAATACATTTATAATTAACCGCCCCCACAACGCCAACTTCCTCCATCCTCCGTCAACACCGGTAAATCGGTATACAAGCATAAATATGACAAATGAGAGAAGTTCAGAGAAATTGGCTCATCATCGCTCATAGTCAGATAGTAGACCAAATAGAATAACGATGTTTGCTGAAGATAGAGACAGGAATGGGACGTTAATTGTCATGTATTTTTCAATTCCTAACAACTATCGAAACTAAAACTAGCACTGACATTGGTAACCGAACGGGTCCGTGGCGAATACACGTCTGGAAGCAAACAATGAGCGATCTCGTACATCGTCAGACCAAGACATAGCACTGACATCAACATCAGCACGGATCCGCGGAGAATACACATCATGAAGCAAACAATGAGCGAGCTCGTACATCGTCAGACCAAGACTTAGCACTGACATCAACATCAGCACGGATCCGCAGAGATACACATCTGGAAGCAAACAATGAGCGAGCTCGTACATCGTCAGATCAAGACATAGCACTGACATCAACATCAGCACGGATCCGCGGAGAATATACATATGGAAGCAAACAATGAGCGAGCTCTTATATCGTCAGACCAAGATATAGCACAGACACAACATCAGCACGGATCCGCGGAGAATACACATCTGGAAACAATAAATGAGCGAGCTCGTACATCGTCAAACCAAGACATAGCACAGACGTCACCATCAGCACGGATCCGCGGAGAATACACATCTGGAAACAAACAAACAGCGAGTTTGTACATCGTCAGACCAAGACATAGCATCAATGCTTACCCTTTGACCTCAAGTCGAAAATGATTATTTTTCACATTACCATACTGCGGATATTGAATTCTACTGTTTATCTTTACGGTCAATATTGTATGATAGTACACTAGTGAATGTGTATTTTTACATTTTCCGCAGGTATTAAACTTGAATGATAAGGATAATTTATTACCTATTCAGTACGTTCGTCAGGTTTTATAATATAACAAGTAGGCGAACAATGCATATTCAAAGAAATATTATGCTCATTTTTTGTTTATTTGTTTACCTAAACAAAAATGAAAAATATATTTCCGAGAGTTAAAACATCAATAAACATGCATTTATAAAGAATGAACTCATAATGTATTGACTCGTAAGTGTTGAAGAAAGATGTTGGTACATCATAGAATTTAAAATTCTTTCATTTTTTAACCATCAGGCTATTTTACAAGTTTTGTCTGTTAGTAATATGGTAAAATTTGTTTTTTCGATCCGTTGTACATTGCAATGGTTCTTATTAGATTATCCAATGTAGTAACAATACTGGATGATGCCAATTCAAATATTTAATGTTCCAAAATGGTTTTCGGTGAATTCACCGAAATTTAGACGATTTCGGTAAGGTAACAACCCCTTTATCGAAAGGTTAACCAATCCGCGTCAATGTTACAAATGTTGTTCGGTTGAAGAGAAATTGCCTTGGTGGTAAACGTAAGATTTGATTGGTTTGCACAACACTGATATGCAAATGCAAAACCATGTTAGTATGGCTACGCCGAAAAACAAAGTAACTTTGTCACAAGCCACAAGTCACTTTTCACACTGTGGTGTGTCACATTTTGCAGACCACCGGGTTAGCTCAGGTCGGTAAAACGCTCGACTAGGTTCGAAACGTATGATCATCCGTGACAATTTGACTGATGTTAATGCATCCAAATTCATTTGTCCGCCGCCTCTGAACTCATATTTATGTGGGTAATTGTTGGTTGCTTGCAGAGGACCAGGTTAATACTGGAAGGTAACCCAGGAGCACAAGTCAGGTCAACTGACTGCCGTATATGACTGAATTAATGTTAAGAAATAGCGTAATCCCCAAAAACAAACATACAAACAATTGAATGTTCATGAATATGACATAGAATGTACCAACAACTTTAAAATCAAACTCATTCCTTTTTGGTTCATTTTAACCTATTCATGGATACTATTATCAGTAAAGTTAATATTCTGTTTACGAGTATACTAGGTATTGTCCTGGGTTTGTGGCGAGCGCGGACTCCTGTGGTCAGCCTAGCTTTCTCATTCAACAGCTGTAGAACACATCTATCTGGTTGAATCAATAAATGAGCGCCGCTTTAAGTGACGTCATTTCCAGAAAACGTCACATGTGACGTCACCACGTAATAATAATAATAATAAAACTAATAACATTTTGAGAAGTATGGTTACACATTATGACATAATTATAAAACTACAAAAACATCATATTTATACAATGTGGCTTTCTATTAACAAAACATACTTTTCAATAATAATTAAAAACATTTGCAAAATACAATACATGTATATAAATAAGATTTACACACTGTTTTATTTATTATTATATAATATATATACATATTATTATCATGTCACAAATAATAAAATATCCAATGTAATTACTGCGATGCAGTATTTAAAAGGTGAGTTTTAAATTTATGTTTGAAGTTGTTGACCTTTTCGCATTTCTTATGTCATCTGGTACGTCATTCCATACCTTCATACTGTAATAAAAAAATGGATCTTTAAAATAATTAGTTTGTAGTTTTTTCTTTAAACATAAGTCATGTTTCGAAGCCGATCGAAGTGAATAGTGTTCATTATTAGCAAAAACAAGTAACTCAGTCAGGTAACAAGTAAGGTAACAATTAACAATTAACAATTTAACAGGTAACAATGACAGTAAGCACTATTTGCCCGGCATTTACAGAAGAGGAAATTCCATAGCAGCGCTCAAATGTTGAAGGTTATTTCACCTCAATGCGCGTATTTAATTTGCTGCGTACATCATTATTGCTTTAGGAAATTACGTAAATAATATGATTTACTCATCGAATCCTCCCTTGTGTATACTGTGAACACAATTTTGTCCTCATGGTGATGTGAGACGTATGATTAACTATTGTGTCAGTATTTAACGTTAACTCTAGATCCTAGGTAAATTAATTGCTTTTTGGAACAGTTTTTCAGAAAGTGTTTAACCATGCCTGTCTAAATATTCTATGGTGAGATTCAAGGCTTATATACGCCAAGAGTAGAGTAGCGACTTTATCATTTTCATTGATTTGTAGGATAAAGTTTTGTTAAAGCTAACAAACTAACTAACTAAAACAGGTTGCCGTAAGCATGACCGGTGTGACTAGCGGTAACAGCAGGAATACTGCTACTACTGTTGGACATTAAAAGTAAAAGATAAGCGTGACATTATAAAACGAGAAATTAGCAGAACATAATTCAGATGTTATATTTGAAGCGGATTTCAGTAATGGAAAATGGATTTCGGTAAATTTACCGAAATTCAGTGGATTTCGGTAAGGTTACGTACCCCTTATCGAAAGGTAAACTAATCCGCGTCAAGGTAACAAGCGTTGTTCGGTTGAATAGAAGAGAAGTTGGTTTAGTGATTAACGTAAGATTTGATTGGTTTACACAACACTGATATGCAAATAGCAAAGCCATGTTATAAAAAGCCAAAGCTGCGCCTAATGAACCTTATACTAGAGACAGCAGTGACCGTATAGTTTATTACAGTCACCATGTCAAGAGGAGTCATGGTCTTGTTGCATTTATTATGTATGTCTAACTATGTTAAACTGACAGTGTCTCCACATTTATTCTGTATGTCTAACTATGTTAAACTGACAATGTCTCCACATTTATTCTGTATGTCTAACTATGTTAAACTGACAATGTCTCCACATTTATTCTGTATGTCTAACTATGTTAAACTGACAATGTCTCCACATTTATTCTGTATGTCTAACTATGTTAAACTGACAATGTCTCCACATTTATTCTGTATGTCTAACTATGTTAAACTGACAATGTCTTCACATTTATTCTGTATGTCTAACTATGTATCATGTCCAATGTGGGGATCCGAGTCGTCTCGTGTATAAAATGCTGCCCTCTGTTTGGAATTGAACTCTAGTGTCTTATTTCTCCACTCAGAATATACCTAATTAACTAAAAGTACACTGCCGTGTACTAAATACGTAGAACAATGTTATTGAAGTGTAAATATGTACATGTATTTGGATCACCTTATATCCTCACTTAACTACCGCATATTATGCATATATGTAACAATACATAATGTACTAAAACGCTCATATAAGTACAAATAAGTTCTCATATTATGTTTTGTTTAAACGTGCATGAACATGAAAAACATGCAGACGGTTAATATACGACAAGGGATATACGAAGTACGTAGCTGATGTAACTGGTTGCAGGGTGTGCTGGTAGTTAAAATAGTCATTTTGGTCGTTTTGTTTCCTGATTGGGAAGTATGGTTTCTTACTCGGAAACCCGCCCGGCTAGCTAGGTTGGTAGAGTACTAGACTGTCACCCGACAGATCCTGGTTCGATTCCAGGGTAGGGCGGATTATGTTCTTCTGTGACATTGGCTTCGGTCATGTCCTCCTGTGGGGGAGTTGTGAGCAGCTCTCGGGAGAGCAAGTCAGTGCTGGTTGTTAATTCAAGGATAATTGGTTAAATCAACTGAAATACGGCGTAAAACCGAATGAGAACCAAAAACAACTACATGTAATTCGAATTTTTTTTTGGACAATTTTGCACGAACTTTACCACTAAATTAAAAAACCTAGACGATACAAAAGGGAAACGTTGAATATTTAGATATGCCTTTCCTATGTAGGTAAACCAATGTCAAAATTATTTTAGCTGGACAAGTATTTTTCTGCACGATAATTTTCTAGAACAATAGAGGGAATTAAAAATGTAATTATAGTAACATATTTCCTGGTCATGAAGCACCAAAGGGGAATCTACTATTTTCCCGTTCAGGAAATGTCTTCCCCTGAAAAACGCCAAATTTCTTCACTAATTGTTGTATAATTTTGACTATCAAACATAGCTATAGATATACTTTAAATACACGTAAATTGCCATTCAAATCTTCTCCACATGGTAATAACTGTTTTGTCAATATGCTTGTATTGTCCTCTTGAGTTTACAGCCTATTGGAAATAGATAAACTATATTTATACTTATGCCTCGGTCACATATTGTTTTTACTGTTTCATTACTCATGACATTGAAGCAAACCAAAATGGTTCAAGTTCACAAATGATATAAAGCTAAATTTATTCAGCCGCGAATTTACTCCTTAATCTTTTGTTTGTTTTTGGTTTTGCGCCATTTCCCAATAGTCTTTCAGTTATACACCGCGGTCAGGTGATCTAGCTAATTCTCCTTTTTTACCGACCTGTACTAGTTTGCTCCTCTGCAAGCAACTGGCAACTTTAGTTCAGAAACTATTTCCACAGTAAAATGGTACAAGCTCTACAATATATAAAATTCTGTAGTGCATAAGATAAATTATAATATTTGACGGGTTAATGTATGCTAAAGCACACACGGTTATAAAATGAATTCATTTAACAATATATTTTAGTGCACGATTATCAAACGTAAAACATACAGGTAACACATCGATTCTCTTCTCAAGATATGTGTAGCATAAGATATTACCTCGTCGATATTTAGCATTAGGTTAAATTTCGTTGCAGGGTCAACTTCATTATTATTCAACGATAAATGTTTCTCTTACATCCTTTAACATTTTAATCCCTCCATATCGTAGACAAAAGCCATATCGTTTTGGAACTTTACATCGGTTGAGCCAAAGTAAAACTGCAAGTTCATAAGTTCAAATACCCCATCCACTCTTTATGGATAAAATCCAACAAAACTACAGGACTTAGCCAGACACCAAGGTCGATATGATTCCACCCAATTGTTACATTATAGTCGTCAAACCAGGCGTCAAATGTCGCGAGAGAGCAAATCCACATATGTGAATAACAACATACAGTAAAGCCTCATTAATAAGACCAACCTTAGAACCATTGAAAACTGGCCTTCTTATTGAGTTGGTCGAGGTTGAAAAAAGAGCAGAACTGAAAATGGACTTCACACTTGTATTCTTAATTTCAAGTTGGTCTTAATTGAGGTGGTCTTTAAGTGAAGTTTGACTGTATATATTTTAACTATGGTCTGTAACTAACCACACGTCCGATTGCATATATTCCTGACTATATGATTCCCAGTTTCGGTTTGTAAAAAAATTGAGTTTACGTAGAAAAATATGAAATTTAATCTACGTTGATCTATTCGTGCAACTCAAAACTTTAAGTTAAGAATGATATTTTAACACGCATATATATATTGCCCATTGTATAACCATATTCGTTCCAAGTATATACCAATTCACTATGTTAATAATGCTACAGTAGATATTTTTTACAACCTGATGTCGGAAGAAAATGAGAATATAATTCGTCGTTTAGCTATGTATTTATATTATGCATTTAAAGAAAGGGCACAACACATGTCTATATTTAATTGAAATATAATTTAAATGATTCTTTTTATATTATCATGAAGCAAAGTTATGATGTTGATAAGTGCTGTGTATGCATTGTGTATATATTGAACGTATGCTTCACATTGTAAATGTATTAAATGTTGAGGCCTGTTGTTGCAATCAAATATTGTATTGTGTTGTATTGTATCATCGTATCATATATTGAACTGAAATGGAATTTAAATTATTATCATTATTTTATCATGACGTTAAATTATAATGTTGATGCGTGATATGTACGCTTGATATATGTATTATTATTGAACATATACTTCACTTTGTAAATTTAATCAAATGTTGTGTATACTTGTGTATGGGCCGGAGGCCTTTTTATGCAATAAACTATTGAATTGAATTGAATATTGTAGTATTATTATCCTGTCAAAATAGATCTAATTTCGATTTAAAATCTGTTGCAAATACCTCTTTTGTACACCATGTCTTTTTGTCAATATTTTCCAAAACATCTTTTCATTGGCTATCCACCTCAGTTTGTTTGCAACCGTTCTCATGTAAACAATGTTTTACCTCACATTGTCTCACCTCCACTCGCATGAATGTTAGTTATCGTCTGTAAAATGCTCGAACCTCCCTTCCCCCAACAAGAATGACAAGTGCAATGACGTCGTCTGCATTGTTTCACATCCATTTGTATTGCATTAACGTGAATTGTCGAACTGCGAAAACAATATTGGTATTTAATTCCTCCTTAAAATTGAACTACTTTGTCTGTCTGTCTATCAACCAACCACTTGACAATGATTAAAAAAATACCAAATTGAACTTAAACTCATAAATATTCATGTTTCTGTCACGTGAGCACGTAATAACCATATAGTGTGGTTTTATTAACAGCGAACGCATAAATATTTTATCTGGACCATTACATTTCAAAAAAGGTGTATTCAAATGTTCGTCTTGACAGAGAAAAAGGCCGCGATTGTGTTTTGATAGAAACGTAAACCGAACAGCAGTTATAGCTTTACGCACGCGAGCATTTCTTTACCTAAATTGAAATGGACCGATCAATCTTACACGACTATAGATAGCGTACTATTGAACGTTACAGAATTTCTTGACAATTCGTAGGTGATAAATTGCGGATTTGTACGCGCAACAATGTGTGCCAGGTAACTAATATCTGACTATATGTATATAATTATTTAAGCGTATTATAATATGTATTATTAATAATGTCTATTTTGTATAATGTACTTAGTAGAAATTAATAGTTTTTGTTTTACTTAAGCGACATTTATACTAAATGTGAAGAATATAATGTAATAAAACGCAAGCATAATAATATATTGTCATGACTACAAAAGACAGTGCCTGCATTCCATACTAATGACATAGTATTGATATGAGTTGGGTGTAGCATCTTAAAATGTATTGTTGCTAATGCTACCCCATTCGGGCCTTGTGCAGAATATGTTAATAATTGTGTCTAAACGTGTCTATTGAATAATCATTAAGAATACGATAAGATAAGGAACAAACATAATTTTGTCATGAACATTGTTTTCCTAAAGAATTCGGATGAGGTCATTGGGTAATGTAAAGCAATGTTCCACATGTTTTGTAACCTGAATCATTCTTTGAAACAGATAACAGCGATAGCTTCCTTCCTCACCTTCTCACCTACCTTGTTATCGACTTATTGACCTATTAACCTTTTCAACATTGGTCACGTGGTGGAAAATAAACTTTTTTTTGAGGTTGGCCTTAAATATATTTTCTTTTGTTAGAAATTAAGTTGGTCTAATCAGAGTCCCTGGGTTTCAACACATTAAACTGCGCTCTTACGAGAGAACTACTTTGGCGTGTCATGGGCGGTGTCAACAGTAACCAGATTTTGTTATACGCGGCCAAAGTAAGAGAACAACTGAATGTATGAATACACAACAGTAATACAATGCTTAAAGTAAAATTATGCCAACATATGCATCGGCCTTCAGAACAAAAATCTCTTTCTGTTCATTTCTTACATCACATGCTCATGAGTTAATATCTTATCTGGCCACAGGTCATATATCATGCTGGGGGGGGGGACAGTTATCTAACTGATGACAGTTTTAATTATGAATTACATGCTGTATTACAGTGTGGCTTTACTTGAAACCAGTAAAATGCTGGGTATAGTCGCAAGACTGAAAAAAGGTTTGTTAGTAGAAAATATATAACCAGACACACCTTTGATATAATCTAGTCAAGTATACTATTATAGAACGAAAACAAAAAGAGACTAGATCATTTCGATGTGTGGTTAAAACAGATGTCGAAAAATCAACGAGGAATATTTACACAGTCCTACATCTAAGCCCGTTCTAAGCCCGTTCAGAGTGCACATTTCATATCTTCTCTCAATTATAAAATGGTTAAGTAGAGCTATAAATCTGTCATCACATGCTGATTAGGCGACAGATGATATTACTTAACAAACAGATTTTTAAAACAAAAAACTGTGTGTGTCAATTTCAGATAACCACTAAAGTACAGAAACAATGAAGTAAAATGACTACACATGACTTAAAAAATATATAAAAAAAATTAAGTTTAAAAGATTATACAGTTTTAACAATAAATGGAAATATTTTTTTGGATAGGTGCTGCATGCATTTACATTTCATAAATAAGCACTGGAAATTGAGATCCTTGAATCCAAACTTTACAATGTCATAGATGTACTGATATGTATTTAACTGACAATTGGATGTTTTACTTCCTTGGCAGGACATGATCGTTTTACAAAAATTAATTTGGGTATTCAGACATTCTTGTTTTTATTAAATAAAATGACCAATATGCAATGTACATTTCCCAAAATATTGAAAATGCGAAAGGTTTCTTGAGAATACAGAACACATCTAAAATGCTGAAGAAGCTTTTTTGCAAATGCTGCAAAATGCTTTCAATATCAAGGCATGCAACTCTGAACCAGCTGATCACAAACATAATTTAATTGTAACAAAAAACGTTTAGTATTTGATTACACGTTATCAAGGAGATATTTCAACTTTTTAGATGATGATGAAAAAATACAATATCATAATATTTAAGTTCAGTACATAACCAATACGTTGTGGTTAATAAAATACTTTTTGAGCTTAACCTCAACCTCTAGTTGATTGATTGTTGCTAGCTTAATGTCCAGGGGCAATTACTCATCCTATGAGGACGGCAGTACAGTAATTGAGAAGCAATTAGCTTAAACACATTTTAAATGGGGATGCAAAGACCATGCTTTCATAATAATATAGCAATGTTCCATAATTCTGCTCATGATTTTCGGTTCTGTTTAACAGAAAAAAATCACTTACTCTAGCTATCTGATGGTCAAATAGATTAATGTCCATAGATAATTATATAACGAATTACATGCTTTTATTTGCAAAAACAAAACAGGTATATATTCTAAACTTTAAGCTTTTCTCCCTTTATCAGGAACAAGATGCCAAAAATGAAAGATCTTTACCACTTCAAAGAAAAAGGAATAGCTGAACCTTTCAGAGTATATTTTGAGGATTGTTTTGTGTTTATAAGGGAAAGACTTACACCTAATGATAAAAAGCTGCACAGGCATAATGTGTTAAGGGAATATCTAATTAATTTTGCATATGATATATAAAATATTCCGATCTTGCAATTAGTTATTTTTTAAAAACATGGAAGTGGTAGTTTTTTCTGTTCAATTATTCTGTCTTTTATATACATCTAATTTCATATATACAGGACTTTGTGATGTAATTCCACTGTTAACATAAAAATGAAATGGAATTTTGTATTCCTCTTTATAAAATGTAGAATGAAACACGCATTTATAGTATGTATATATCAGGGCATCGTTTTCACAATTATCCCGTGGACGACTTTTTCAGTGTTTGCTTAACTATTTAATTGTTCAACTCAGACCAGCGCATTTATTTTGTATTTATTTTCATTGTAAATTCAAGTCATGTTCCATATTGTGAGTTAACTAAATTTCATGTTGATATTTTGCTCTTCTATAAATACCTCTACCCATTGTGTTTTGTTATAATGTACATTATGTTGCCATGAAACATGTTATGTTTTAATGCAATCAATCATTCGTATTGTATTGTATTGTCTATTTACTATTAATAACTTCATGCAACAATTATCACCTATTAATGGAGAAAACAAAACATGTGGTATCTATCAACTAGCATAATATAATTGGAGTGACAGTTTAATTTGAAAATATGGTGTTTCCTAAGTGGTGCAGAAGAAAAGTTCACTTTCTATTCAACATTATTTTTGATGCGATTTCTTGGGCATAGATGTAGGACTTTACAGTATAAGCATTGATAAATTAACAAAATGGTATATTTACTTTTTGATTAGATCAAAGGCAGGTGTTAAAGATTATTAAAATCAGAGCACAACAAGTGCTGTGGGACCGGTATCACTCGTCTCTGTAGCCAAGCTGGCAACTCGTTGCATACTTCCGTTTTGTAACTAAACAATTTTATAATATCAAAGTACATTTTGTATGTGTAAATATGTCAGATGGTTTGCATGGAATATGGAATAAAACAAAATCATAAGACAGAAATGCGAAAAGGAATAAAAAAATATTGAAATATAGTAAACACTTTTTCCAAGAGATCTTTAATTCGACTTGTTCTAGACATGCTTGATTTTCAAACCATAAAGAAAAAGGGTAAATAATTTTTATTATAAGAGACATTGACACCTGAATATAATCATGAAAAAAAACACATACATAACTGCATTTACGTGAGAACAGCTAAGAAACAATATTCACTCAAATAAAACTAAGAGACACTTGCTAATACGCTGTTTTAATACATGACACTATACAAATGACCAATGATACAGGCATTTGTGCGTATATTTCAAATACAATACAACCTCGCGTATACTATAATGATACAAATGTAAAACGATAATGGGTTATCAAGTGTGTTATGGGTAATTTTTTCAACTTTCACTTTCCAAATATATTACATTTGAAACACAATAAATCAATCTTTATATTAAAATAAAGCAAAGTTACATATTATTTTATTTCATATTTTCATGCAGACAGTGAATATAATATAGTAAACCAAGTTGTAAGAAAATCTCTCCGCTAGAAAAAATATAGTAAATTTGTATCAATTTTGCTATAAGTAAGTAAGTAAGTAAGTAAGTAAGTAAGTAACTCTGTTATTATAGTGACATGTGTATAGACATCTCAGTATAAACATAAGTACAACAATTATACAAACACCCGGCCCAATGGGCCTACAAGTCACCTTATAAGTATAGTATCTTAATCACCGATCATTTATATTAATAACTGTAAAAATAAATAAACAAAAATTAGATAGTCTATATATTCATATGAAATATTCCCGTTTTAATCTTCATTATCATGAAATCGGACAAGGTGACCCGTCATTTTTTATTCATATTTTGGTTAGATACATTACACTGATAGAATATACAAAGTTTAAAGGAAAAAAATAGCCTTATTGTTGGATACGCCTTTAACCATTACTATATTGGTCACAACAACATAAAACAAACCGAAACGATATTAGTTTACGGCAGTCAGATTGAACAATGTTTACCAATCAATAAGTGCATCGTTAACAATTCGGAATACCAACGAGTACAAAACATCTGTCACCTAGAACTTTAAATATAAAAGACTTGTTTCACCGCAAGTTTGTACATGAGAAAATAAATCAGTTATATTCATCTACACAATATTCCACTGCATATCTAGTAGTGATGGATAATTGGACAAATTTCATAATCGATTATCGGATCAGTTTGAAAACTCATAATCGATAATCGAATAGGAAATTATCAAAATATATAGTGTTATAGTGTAAGTATAATGCTGACAATTAATTTAGTTCATAATCGATTATTGTAGTTCATAATCGATTGTCGCCGACGTCGGATGTACAGCGACGATTTTTTAATTATTTTCGATAATCGCGTCAACTGATATCTATATTCAAAACTGTACTAAAATGACCAAAAGTTAATACATGACAATCATTACTAATCAAACAATTATTAATTAAAGAAGTTAATTAATACATGCACAATTAATAGTACACGGGTGCCACTATTTTAACATACAATAATGTCATCTTCAGCTGCCTCTTCATGGCGGTGTCTAATTATTGCACACACCGGTATCACAATCTGTTTTGTGGGCATTTGTTTGTTCTTTCCATGAAATGTCCATTAGGATACATTTACCAAGTGGTTACGTGCAGTTTAGAAGTATATCTGTACATGTATTATGTTGCTCTGAGTAATTTTAATTATATCCAGTGAATAGGTGAGTGGGGTTTTATTTATACCCATGATATATGGTAACACTTACAACAGGGGGAAACCACTAGAAGTATCTACCACATTCAGTCACATACATTAAAACCCCACTTAAAGACTACCTAAATAATAAGACCACCTCGATATTAAGAGCAAACTTTTCAAGTTCATTTTCACTGTTTTGCTCTATATCACCTCAATAATAAGACCAGTTTTCAAGGGTCCCGAGGGTGGTCATATTATCGAGGTTTTACTGTACATTCTTTAACTTTTTTCTGACTTTTCGCTGCAGTAGGTTTCCATTTATGATTGTGATACATATTAAGCGCACATTTGTATGAAACTAAATCATCGTAATACTTTTAGTTAGATCTATTTGAACTCGGCGAAAGTTTGTACAGAATTGGTACTATTTTATGATATATATAGCTATGTTAATTTGTATAATTATAATAATTTGTATTTGCAGGTTGTTACTCTGTTTAGAGAAGATGAGAAGGCACTTCCGGCGGCGTTCTGTATTTTTTGTTGTTTTAATATGCATACTGATGTTTATATCTGGAAAGATCTTCATTGAAACAGAAACAGAAACTGAAACGAATGATTCAAATGTGTTAACCACTGCACGACAATTCTACAGAACTACAACATACGATGTACCATTAGAGACTCGAGTCGCACGCCGTTTGGTTTATGACGTCAGATGTGACGAAATCATGAAAGGAACGCAAAGTGAAATTGCAAAAGCAAAGGGAATTATGCAAATGAAAAATTATACCAGGAAAACAATTAGTGATAATGAGTATGTTGAAATGACTAAAGACTGTGATAAGTTCAAAAGGATTCGACATTATAACATGTTTACTTCCCAGGAAGAAAGTTCGTTATCTGTTGCATATAGTATTTTGTTATACAAAGATGTAGACCAAGCGGAGAGATTACTACGCGCAATATATAGTCCCAGTAATTATTATTGTTTACATGTCGATGCTGATTCTAGTATTTCCATTCATGAAACTGTACAGGGAATAGCGAATTGTTTTAAGAATGTTTTTGTTGTTTCAAGAAAAGAATACATCGTTTACTCAGGATTTACTCGTTTACAAGCTGATTTAAACTGTATGGAAAATTTGTTGCAATACAACAGTGATTGGCAGTATTTCATAAACCTTCCAAGCCAGCAATTTCCTTTGAAAACAAACTCAGAAATTGTAAAAATTCTCAAAATATATAACGGTGCAAATGACATAGAAGGACTCACTGGTGGGCGTAGATTGGCGTATAGGTTTACACATCGTTATGTGTATAAACCTGTGAATACTTCTATAAAACTTAAAGTGGGAAAGCTTAACCAGAAGAAAGACGACCCGCCGTATAAAGTCACTGTAGTGAAAGGAAGTGCTTATGGAGTATTTAGCAGGGATTTTGTGAACTTTGTAATAAACAACAAAACAGCGCGTACAATACTTGATTGGTTTCGGGACGTCTATAGTCCGGACGAATACTACTGGGCCACATTGAATTACAACCATCATCTAAAACCCCCAGGGTCATTTTATCATGGTAAGTTATTGCTCTTGGTAACATTATGAATTATTTCGAAAATGGAAATATTTCGCGGCTGATATACAAAGTACATGTATTATAATCCAAAGTTCCATTTCAATATGCCGGTGTATTGGTAATTGATATTTAATAGGTAAGAAAATCCGCTCTTTCTTTATAGTCCTCTTGGTGATGGTGGCTGGTGAATCTATTAAAGTATAATTAAACAGACACATGAGTCGTTGTAATATAAAAATAAAATTAAAGTCGAATACATTGATAGACATAAAATAATGAAAGTGTTTATTAGAACATTTAAGAGCAAGAAATAGCAGCATAATGAAGCGTGCTGGACACACACCCAGATAATGTAATATATAAAGGGTGTCTTGATTCGAATCACTAGCACTTACAATTAATGGGTTACAATTCTCGCATTCATAATTTATTCTGAAACCTTTTGAATGGATTCAATACACCTTATAAAATGCCAGATGTTTTCGAGATCTAAATTCACTGTCTGAATTGCCTTATTGACATACAGTAAACCTCGATAATAAGACCACCATTGGGACCCTTGAAAACTGGTCTTATTACTGAGGTGGTCTCCGATCAAAAGTCCTAAAACACTCACCATGGCCTTCAGTAAATACATTTATAATAGTATTTCAAATACAATTAACGCAGTTAGTATATATTCTGCTAAATTATGTTAATATAAAAGATAATAGAATGTCATCTCAACAAAATCAGCTTATTTGAGAATTCAATGTAGATAGTCTTATTTTCTAGCAAAATATGCTAATTTATAATTTTGAGAAAATGACTTGTTAATGCCTTCACACAGATATACTCTAAAACATTGCATTGTAACTTTTCTTAAACGTTTCCTGGAAATCCGATACTGTTATTTCCTTTCCTAACTCGGTGCGTAGGTCAGGATAGAAAATACAGCGGCCTGCGTTCAGTTACGGCTATCAGTGGCGAACGTTTTGTATTTTATCCCTTGCCCACCATAGCACATTGGCTGCACACGGGAACCAAAATGCAAAACGTTACGAAACGATAGGACTGATAGCCGTAACTGAATGCAGGGCAGGTATCGGTCACAGGTCTGTATTTGTAGTTTAGGTAAACATTAAACATGTAAGAAAAGAGACCATGCGGTGTTATAGGGAATATCTGTATAATGTAAATGACCTAAAGATATTTAGCAAAACAGTGAAAATGGACTTGAACATTGTACATGTCTATGCTATTTTGTGATAATGAATAAATCTTATCATTTCACTACTACACTTATTGTTTAGCATGCTCAATTCGGCTAGATATATTGATAAGTTGTATAGTTGATCACACGTACAAATGATGAATTATGTCTAGTCCTCGGATTTGAAGAGCTAAACGTGTTAAAGCAATATGAAATAGCTAAATCGCAGTTCACGATGATTTCCTATAATATTAATAATTGTTGACTTTAGTATAATTGCATGACTGCCTACTAATACTCAACACAGTTACTGTTTTAAGTCTCTTTATTCTGATCCGACTTGAAGTAAAGCCGCGGCCGTGGTCCAGTAGTTAGTGCGCTGGACCTGTGTCGATTCCCGGTCGCGGCAGGTCATACCCTTCCATGAAAATTTGATAAAAATGTCGATTTTCCTCCTCCTTGTGGAAGGGTAAGTTAGTACTGGTTAGATTTCAGTCCAGGAAAAACTGGTTTGGTGAACCGGCCGCCGTATATAACTGAAATATCGTTGAGAAATGGCGTTAAACCCGATGAAACAAACAAACCGACTTTAAATCATATAGTAATGTTATTTGATTGCAATTTGATCACGACAAAAGTTTGAATACAATGGACTCATTGTTAGAGCCGTACCAGGAAGTTATTTTAATTAAGTGACTTTGATCTGAGATAGGTTTATCAGCATCCTGACACCTACTTAACGTGTCGGAATTGTTGACAACTTGACTTGACTGAGTTATTGCTTTTGTTCATGTGTGACTGAGTGTTAAGTCATTACATTATGATGCTGTGTGAACGTTTCTATTTTTCTTGTTACGTACTCTATTCAACTTTTACAAGTTTATTTTTGTATACTATATTGTGCGGTTTTTGTCATGCAATCAGATGTACGTATGTGCCGAGTCTGTTACACTACAGTATATACAGGGTGTTAAAAGGTTCGTTCGCAAAGTTTGAATGTTAGTGTTTTTTTTAGTTGCTCGTCTCATCGATGTCGCTATATACCAATTGTTTACTTCTGCGTGGGAGTTCAATATAAATCAGAGATCATTAAAAGGGCAGCAGATTTCATTACGCGAAATAAATCCAGTATACACAGCATTATTTTCATATCGAAATACAAACTTTGTGAATTAATCTTTTTAACACCCTGTATCCTTTTTGAACAGAATGTCACAGACCCATGTGATAAATGTGCAATGCATATACACTTCGACAATGAACAATTATTATTAATTTGGTTCATGAATTCACACGGAATTAACATGAAATATATATAGCTTGTGTAAATAACATAACTAGATGTACTTACAACATTTAAATCGTTGAGTAATTAAGTACACCAATGTTAACCACATTGTTATTAAAGGACCAAGTGCGTGTGTTTAGACGAATCCGTTCAATATCAAAACGAGGGCACGCATTTTATCATTGTACTCAATATAACATAATTTGCGTTGAGAAATAAGATAAGTTAACTGTGTGGTCGTGTTTTCTGACATAATCATCTTTAAAATGTGCATTCTTTCCAATGCATGCTATCTTTCGTCTCGTAACTAAGGACGATCAAGCACAAAACGAGCAATTTTTACAATTAGCTATGTGCGCAGGCTTGTATTAAGTTTATATTTCGTAAAATAATCGAAAATAAGATGATCAACAATCACCAAAACATTAGATTTGGTACACGCATGTGCACGTATTGAATTTTGACATTCTTTGACAATGTTTTGGTGAAATTTGCTAATTTCAGCCATTTTGGGGTCAAGTGATGAAACGCGTGACGTCATTAAACACTTACGGATTGTTGTAAACGTGATTTACAGCAAGTTTAAAACATAATGCATTTAGTACAACAAAGAAAAAGTATTGATTTTATTTATTCCACATTTTTGGGGCCAAAAACACTTCTTACCGTACCTGTTCCTTCGTGTTTCAAATAATGATGTCTACAAATTATTTACGAATGTTTTCACTTTTCTAGGCAAACCAGATGATAAACCATGGCTTGCGGTATTTGTGGCATGGGGTGGTGTGAATCCTTGTGCTGGAAAATATGTACGTGGTGTCTGTATATTCGGGGTTGGTGATCTACATGCGTTGACAAAGAAAAAAGCGCTGTTTGCCAACAAGTTTCACGTCGAGTATCAACCTCTGGCTCTGGACTGCATGGAGGAATGGCATCTGAACAGAACGGCACTTGGAGGGTCGTCAGATCTTAACACAACTTTTTACGAATCATTACCGTTCATTAAACGACCTTGAGGAAACTATGGGTTACTAGGGATCGCGTCTACGATATGTGGATATACTCAATTTTTAATTCACAGATCCTGAAATCGATTAATCGATTTTTGCATCATTTGACATTGATTAATCAAGAACTCCTCACTTACATCCGCTTTTGCTAAAATGTCGACTTCTTTGCTCACTCGAAAATGTTAATATATGTATATAATACATATACCTATTACTGCCATTCAATAAAATACATAACATAACTTTAACATAAAATTTGGCTTTTACATTAGTATTAAACGTGCGCTAAGAGAACTGGATGATTTGAACAGTATGAAAAAAGTACACTGACTATTAAACATTATTTAGGAATAACTAGCAGAGAGCGTGTTGTCTATAAACATTATACTGCACTATAAAACTGTAATATGAATGTATTTCTATATGTCTCTTGTTTTTCTTGGCATGTTTTATGTGTTGTTAAAAGTTTGCAGGAATATGAACAAATTATGTCTACTAAACCACAGTAGCTTAATTTGAGCGTGTGAGATTTACCACCTCTTTTGTAAGAGACGTCATTTCAAGAAAACGCAACATGTGATGTCATAATTTGCAAGCAGGAAATATTATTTGCTCCATATGGTCACTTCGCTTTCATCTTGCCAATATTGCTTACTGTCAGTACACGATGACGTCACATGTGACGATTTCTGGAAATGACGTCACTTATAGAAGAGGTTGGAAATCGTACAGCGGCTCTCATTAACATATTTAGAGGAAGTTTCTGAGTACAACGTACCTGAAAAAATACAACAAACTCTTACAGAAAACAAGATCTCAGTTAATAGAATTGTGTAAATAACGATATCGATGAAGCAAGCGTATTTTGTATGTGGTATATGTACATGTATGTGGTATATGTACACGTATGTAGAAATCTTGTGTTAATGAACTAGTCATGTAAATTTATGGCAAGATTTCGAAGCCTTGTGGAATAAACATTTCAATAGCATTATTGTTCTAATGTTGATATTTAGAACAACATACTATCGGTTTGAATTATAATTGTTAGACATTTTGCTCAGATTTGTGAACTTAATTTGTGCAATCGTACAAGATATGCATTAAATTGTGAATTGATTTAATATATACAAAAGTTCTAATCCTGTTTTAGTTGTTATTTTTTCTTTCGGAAATTGTGTACCAATACATGCACTTATTTTGTTATTAAACTACTGGCCAAAATCTTCGCGTCGCATGTATGCATACGATGTGTGTGTGTGTGTGTAGGCGTGTGTATGTATGTATGCCACTGTGTATGCATATTTGTGTATGTATGTATGTATGTATGCCACAGTGTATGCATATGTGTGTGTACGCATATATGTATGCCACAGTGTATGCATATGTGTGTACGTATATATGTATGCCACAATGTATGTGTATGTGTGTATGTATATATGTATGTCAAGGTGTATGTATCTGTGTGTATGTATATGTGTATGCCGAGGTGTATGCATATGTGTGTATGTACATATGCATGTCAAGGTGTATGCATATGTGTAAATGAGATTTGATTAAAATCTATGATGAAGCGCGAATGAATAAAACACACTCACAAAATAAAAAATAAGTACGTTGAAACATTACTATTTGACCTAAAAGATCACAAAAATAATTTCTGATATTGACTGTTAGTTAGCGAAAACTCTGTGGAATGACAAAAGGAATTGATAATTAACCAAACCAAAACTAGAATTACTGCAATATTGAAAACCGGTAAAAAAATACCGATGGCTCTAAAATAGATGAATCGATATTATGTGTGTGAGAACAAACATGGCAATGACCATCGAGATAATGTAACGGGACACATTTTGTTTTTAATTGTTTATTTGTTACATTTGCACAAACATTTGTACATATAGACAAATGTAACATCAAATGATTCACAAATTATGAGGTCAAAAGAGTTGCAGACTGTAAGCAATAATGAGCTATAATGATAAATCATAGAAAGGTTTTGAATAGTAAAAATGTGTCCATGATATTAAGAAATTTATCGAATGAAATTTAATAACGGCAACAAGAACTTAGTGTTTGCAATGTCAATCTAACATTTTATTTACTACGTGTAGAACAGATAGATGTCTTCTTTCTATGAAGAAATAGTTTATTTCGAAATGTTAGGCATACTGCTAATGATTTCACATAAACAAACAATACAAAATATATAATACACAAATTACGAAATATTATACATTGGTCAATGGCAATAATGACATTTTGACATGCACAATAGTATGGTTAATAATGTAATAATCACATTTTCATTGAAACTATATGAAACATAACAACTTCTTTATAAGAAGAAATATAACAAGAAATATCTCGAAAAAAGATGGTCCACGCAATTTGAAAGTTAAGATTTCTTGTGCAACATAAAAGAATGTCGAGATGTTACGCTTACTGGTCATTCCAGATCCAAAATGGATGTCGGTAAATTCACAGTGGATTTCGGTATGGTAATGTACCCTTGATCGAAAAGTTAGCCAATCCGCGTCAAGGTTACAAACGTTGTTCGGTTGAAGAGAAATTGCCTTGATGGTTAACGTAAGATTAGATTGGTTTACACAACACTGATATGCAAATAGCAAAACCATGTTAGAACAGCTGCGCCGAAAAACATTATAGTATAGTCTGTCATAAAGGTATGCACAAAGAAACTCAGAAATAAGAGGTGTATGTTAGCACTAAGTAGACACTTTCTCCATCATTTTGAGGATAAACAAATGAACCGTTTCGTCCAAATATGAAATGAACGATACATTTACCAACTCAATGGTTACAAAAGAACGTACATTTTGTATCTTAAGCACGAAGTTTGATTTAAGGATTAAAGTACACATTGTTATGTTTTATCGGGATATAAATTACATTGGCCGGTCACATGTTTATCATAGCGAAATGCAATTGCAATGTAAATATACTCCCTAACGTCTCCTATCGTGTGTACCGTATTAAGGAACGATACACAATGATTTAAACACATGTGTTATAAAGTTGATTCACTCTTTTATACAATATAAAGTAAAATCTCACCTAAAGACCACCTCAATAATAAGACCACCCCGAAATTAAGTACACAATTTTCAAGTCCATTTAACAGTTTTGCTCTTCATTCAACCTCAATATTAAATCACCCTCAATAATAGTTTATACTAGTCCTGGACATCTGTACTTAAAGACAGTTTCTAGAGTCCTGGCTGTATGAAAATATATGTACGAGGATTGTCTCAGAATTGTGTAGACCTTTGCTGTGATGTATTTATTCTTTCACGGATATGAATGAAATTTACCTAGAAAATCTTGTTATTTATGTCTCCATATATTATTATGTTGTTATCTTGTGACGTATTTGAGGCAAGAGTCACTAACAATACATGAACATTATGCTGCAAAACTCGAGTAATGATTATAGGACCCATGATGGATTGTAACGATACCTTACGGTTTCCTAAACTACTGGATTACTGGATTGTGACAATGATTAGAACTGTCTAGCACATCACACAAGGCTAGTGGAAACATCGATCGCCATAAGCGTGCTGGAACTTTTAATACCATGAAACTGAGTGTTTAGCAACATGAAATACGTACCATAGAAACACCATCAATACAGATGTTGAAAGCGTCCGGTACTTTATCAAATCAGACTGGGGGGGGGGTTGTCTGATGAATACGGAGTTGTCTGAAATTGACTCATGACCTTTGGTTTTATGACGTATATATTTGTCAAGCTGTTGTCTGATATTAATACATTTGGGTTATTTTTACGCCGGTTTTCAACAATATCTAATCAATGTACCGTAGTAAGTTGACCTAACCAAACGACTGAGCTAATTTGAAAGGGGGAGGGGGAATAGTTATATATTGAAGATAATATATTTATAATTAACCGCCCCCATAACGCCAACTTCCTCCATCCTCCGTCAACACCGGCAAATCGGTATACAAGCATAAATATGACAAATGAGAGAAGTTCAGAGATGTTGGCACATCATCGCACATTGTCAGATAGTAGATCAAATAGAATAACGACGTTTGCTGAAGAAAGAGACAGGAATGGGATCGTTAATTGACATGTATTTTTTAAAACACCTATCGAAACTAGAGCTAGCACTGACATTGGTAATCGAACGGGTCCGTGGCGAATACATATCTGGAATCGAATAAGAAGCTAGCTCGTACATCGTCATACCAAGACATAGCGCAGATATCAACACTAGCACGGATCCGCGGAGAAGAACATATGGAATCGAATAAGAAGCTAGCTCGTACATCGTCATACCAAGACATAGCACAGACATCAACACTAGCACGGATCCGCGGAGAAGAACATCTGGAAGCAAACAATGAGCGAGCTCGTACATCGTCAGACCAAGACATAGCACATACATCAATATTAGCACGGATCCGCGGAGAATATACATCTGGAATCGAATAAGAAGCTAGCTCGTACATCGTCATACCAAGACATAGCACACAAATCAATATTAGCACGGATCTGCGAAGAATACACATCTGGAATCGAATAAGAAGCTAGCACGTACATCGTCAGACCAAGACATAGCACAGACATCAACACTAGCACGGATCTGCGGAGAATGCACATCTGGCAGCATACAATGAGCGAGTTCGTACATCGTCAGACCAAGACATAGCACAGACATCAACACTAGCACGGATCCGCGGAGAATGCACATCTGGTAGCATACAATGAGCGAGCTCGTACATCGTCAGACCAAGACATAGCACAGACATCAACACTAGCACGGGTCCGCGGAGAATGCACATCTGGAAGCATACAATGAGCGAGCTCGTACATCGTCAGACCAAGACATAGCACAGACATCAACACTAGCACGGATCCGCGGAGAATGCACATCTGGAAGCATACAATGACCGAGCTCGTAAATCGCCAGACCAAGACATAGCACAGACATCAACACTAGCACGGGTCCGCGGAGAATGCACATCTGGAAGCAAGCAATGAGCGAGCTCGTACATCGTCAGACCAAGACATAGCACAGACATCAACACTAGCACGGATCCGCGGAGAATGCACATCTGGAAGCATACAATGACGAGCTCGTACATCGTCATACCAAGACATAGCACAGACATCAACACTAGCACGGATCCGCGGAGAATGCACATCTGGAAGCATACAATGAGCGAGTTCGTACATCGTCAGACCAAGACATAGCACAGACATCAACATTAGCACGGATCCGCGGAGAATGCACATCTGGAAGCAAGCAATGAGCGAGTTTGTACATCGTCAGACCAAGACATAGCACAGACATCAATACTAGCACGGAACCGCGGAGAATGCACACCTGGAAGCAAGCAATGAGCGGGTTTGTACATCGTCAGACCAAGACATACCACAGACAACAACATTAGCACGGATCTGCGGAGATTACACATCTGGAAGCAAACAATGAGCGAGCTCGTACATCGTCAGACCAAGACATAGCAGTGACATCAACATCAGCACGGATCCGCGGAGAATACTCATCTGGAAACAATAAATGAGCGAGCTCGTACATCGTCAAACCAAGACATAGCACAGACGTCACCATCAGCACGGGTCCGTGGAGAATACACATCGGGAAGCAAACAATGAGCGAGATCGTACATCGTCAGACCAAGGAATAGCACAGACATTAACATCAGCACGCATCTGCGGAGAATACACATCTGGAAGCAAACAATGAGCGAGTTCGTACATCGTTGAGTTATTAAAATTCTATTTAATATTTCAATACAGACCTAGCAGCGGACCTAGTGCTGGCACTGACATCACGGGTCCGCGGTGAAACATATATGGAGGCGAATAACGACCCATTTCGTAAATTGTTATTCGAGGTTTCTTAGTTCTTGATTACAAAACAAGTTGCGTATCACTGACAAACAACATTCTCAGGAGTCCGCGACGAATACATATCTTGAGGAAAACAACGAGCCAGGTTAAATTTTGTTGTACAACATAAAAATGCCTAAATGTCATTCAATTAAGATATACTACAAATACTCGGAGTACTGTAATGAATCGTAACTTCTTGGCCGAGCCAATAATGCCGAGGTGTTCCGAATGAGACGGCATTATAAATAACTCCGTAGTGTGATCATAGACACACTATAGTCTGTTACAATATAGTTCAACATTACTTATTGCGTCAGTCGTGAACTCACACATCCATGTTAATAAACTTGTAACATAGCGATGTATTTGATTAAAAGAATATAAATGTTCGCGACTGGTACATAAAACCAAGAAAGTCTTTCTCCATAGATACGCCGATTGACGCCTCTACCGTATCTCCATGCAGACCCCTTTTAACGCCTCTACCGTATCTCCATGCAGACCCCTTTTAACGCCTCTGACTTTCTGACCAAAATTTATAGATTTTTTCGAAAAATCAGACATTCTAATTTATTCTTATGAAAAGATCGCTCTTTCCTTAAGCTAAAGCATTAAAAAAAATATTGGGTTACTACATAAAGTTTTTGCATAAACTGCATTTAAAACATCACAGGTAGCGATTTTACGCTGCACTCTCGGAAGTGTAATTTCTTCACACATCGTGGCAAGTTTCCAATAAATTTTCGGAGTTTTATAATAAGTACCGTAATTTTAACTTACCCTAATGCAAAGAGCAATCTTGTTAGATTATAATTCCACCAAAAATATATGGTTAATAATAAAAGTTAATCCTAAACGGCGATCAAACAATCCATTTTCAGAGCACGATTGCATCATAACTATTTCTAAAAATGTCGGTCATTTTCCGAAAATGACCACTTCATTTTGGATATTTTCATTTAGTTTAATTGTACTAATTAATACACTTCCTTGTAAGCTATATATTTCAAACGAATTCTGTGAAAAACAAACTGGGTTTAATTATCTTAAAAATGTGTAAAGATCCACTAAACAAAGGATGTAGATCACACGTGCCTGTCGTGTAATTGTCTAGACAAGTCGGCTATTTCCCATCACAAATGTGTGAAAAATCAATACTGAGTAGGTCAAATCCAACACCAGAGAATTCCCCGTGGAAATGAATAACAAGGCTACTGCTATTCACTGGATAAATCTTGAAATACAATATAGAAAATGTTAACCAATCTGCTTCAATGTTACAGCTATTTTTAAATTGAAGAGAAAATGCGCGAAATTGCCTTGGTGGTTAACGTAAGATTTGATTGGTTTACAGAACACTGAATATGTAATTAGCAAAACCATGTTAGTACGGCTGCGCCGAAAAATATATTTTTATTTTTACCTATTTTAAAGCGTGTTCGTTCACTTGACAACAATGTCAGTAAGACAAGTAATACAAATTGACCGAATACCACACGGGACATGTTGAACAACTCATGCACGTGCAGATAGAGTTTCACGTTGTTGACGATTAACAGTGCAAACATAATCGCTAAAATTCATGAATCCTGATAACACAGGTCAAGGCTAATATTATCTACTTTCTTTACACAGTGATTTCTTTACCACAACAAACACTACGTGTACAAATCGGAAGTTTGTTCAGTGTATATGCCCTAGAAAATAGCCATATTAGCTTCGTAGCAATATTTTTGAAACTACATATTATAGGAAGGTGAAATGTACACTGATTTATCGTTATACCGTCCTTCAACTAATACTGCTAAAGTTTGTAAAAATGGTGAACAATAATGAAGTTATTTGAACTTCTAGTACTGTACATGTTGGTCGGGTTAATCAGGCTAGTTGCACAAGTGTTAATTAAGTTTGCAAAAGAAACTCATGTATACAAACATAATAATCAAATATACCTCATGCTATCGAGATTTTTTTTAAAAACAACATAAAATTAAGTGTTTATTCCAAAATAACAACAACAGAAAAATACGTGAGTACTGAAAGTCTAGTTTTTTTATATTCTTATTGATAAACTTTCCAAAACACATGACAACGTTATCGCTTTAAAGCGAGGCACGTACTGACTCAGTTTTTTATGATAAATAGACGAAACAAAAGAAGTTCCTGTTGGGAATAAAAAATATTTAGATTAGACAAATCCAACCGCAAAGATTTGAGTCAGCATGTCTCTACGGTTGGTATATAAAACTTCAATGTAAGAACTGAATTTTAATCTGACTACCAATTAATTTGATAGGATTTGAGAACAGTTCAAATCGATAAGGGAGAAAAAGCGTGGAAATATTGAACGCATTGCATGCATTACTAAGGGAGGTAACTTAAATAAGTATAGATTACAGAAACAGAGTTTTCTTCCCCTTGAAACACGTGAAATCTTCGAATTGTTCTCAAGTTCAAATTTGCAGTTATCGTACATCATTTTTTAACATTATTTTCAATATGGGTTTTTTAGTGTCTCGTAAAGTGGTAATTGTTCACAAAGCGGAAATAATTCGGGAACAAACATATGTAGTACCAACTAACAGCTGCGCATTCTCTACTTCATACCCGACCTCACATCTAACGTCTGACAGTGTATTCTGAGCTGTGAATTCGGGAACGAACATCTGTAATACCAACTAACAGCTGTGCGTTCTCTTCTTCATACACGAACTCACATCTAACTTCTGACAGTGCTTTCTCATTTGTGAATTCGGGAACTAACATCTGTAATACCAACTAACAGCTGTGCGTTCTCTACTTCATACCCGAACTCACATCTTACTTCTGACAGTGTATTATCGAATTAACTTCTGAATCAAAAACAGCTTTGAGTTCGCGAACGAACATCTGAACTAACAACTAACAGGCAATTTTTCCAGCTATGTTTTCAGCATCGAAAGGGAGATAATTCTATCGGACCTGTTTATTTTACCAGGTGAGGGTTGTCCCGAAAGTTATTTACCAAACATTTATTCTGCGTTTTCGTGGGAGAGATAAGAGATGTACTAAAGTTTATAACACATTACTGAATGGTAAAATACCATTAGTTTACATTTCATTCCAGTCATCTATGTTTTTAGAGAAAAACACACCTGGGATATTTCATAATCATAGTTACGCCCAAAAAAGTATTATTTCAAAATACCGTAAATTTTCATGACATGAATATGACCGTATGTTATACAAAGTACAACCCACGGGTTACTTTTATACGTGTACTCTTACAACAACAATATTATCATATCCGTGTCCCACATCGGTAAGACATGATTCACGTGTGGGGTGTTTTGTATGCATTAAGCATTTAAAACAAACTAATGTTACGCAAAGTTTCAAATTTCATGTAGTGTGCAAGCTATTCATTCCTTATTTTAAGGTGTAAACATTCAATTACAGTCTAGCTGCCAGTGGTTAAAATGCACCTTTAGGGTAAAAGTGTATAGATATATACTGTAGATTTCGACCGATTTTGATAAAGATATGAAATAAACAACGCCACTTAAAATATCGATAACCATTTTTCTGCTTTCAGTCGTATCGTTCTATAAACCTCGAGCTATATATAATCACAGTACGGTTGGTTAAGATCAACCATGCATGTTCGTATGTTTCGAGTTACCGTATTGGGAACTTCATTCAAACCATCGTAGTGTGGACTGTATTTTCGCATTGGATTTAATCACAAAACGTCCTTGTTTTGTGAAATAAGGACAGGGTTTTCGAATTTCTTTAAAGTTTGCTGATAGTTTATGAGTGATCTCCGGAGTTAAGTCTTCAATTGACGTAACAATGGCTTGGTCTACTAGTGTTATTGTAGGAATTTGGATCACATGCATTGCACTTCTGTTCCTTGTCGTTGGATTCTCGATACCATTCTGGTATGTACAAATTCTTGAGGATTCAGCGAATAGCAAGACATTTGTCGCCTACACTTCGGTTTGGTACTTCATGACATGTGAGAAAGGAGTGACTGATTCCTGTAAAAGCGAACCGATAGAACCAAAATTTACAGCACAAAGTGCGATCACCGAATTCACAGGCGATACCGTGGACGATATTGTAACAGTTGCGGTAACTGTGTTTGGTAAGCTGTCTTTTTATTCGTTGAATGAATTTATTACGTTGCCAGAAACATACCAAAGTTTAATGTACCTTTTATAACAAGACTGTACGCGGCCACCATCTCCCATTTAAATCCCCATTGTATTTCTTTAATGACCAATGTTATTGTTGTCGGCAAGAGAAGGTGACCGAAAGGGACCAAATGAATTATTTATTCACATAAAAGAGTTACTCTATAGTTTGTTTGTTTTAAATGTGAGAAATTAAAACCCAAGACTGAACTCACGATGTTCTAATCCTCTTGAAGTTCAGTGGTAGCAGTGATATATCGAGAGTTCAACGCAAGACTATCGTAACTCCTATGTATTTATATAGGAGTTACGACAGTCTTGCACTGAACCATCGAATTATACTGGTTGGATTTATCTCGCAATTACACCAACATTTAATAGAAGTACCTCATGATTCAGATAAAATACCGTGCCCCACCCAGATATCGGTGATTCAGCCGTACACTATGGTATCCTATTACTATCCCACATAATTCAATTATACCGTTACCTTATAATAATTATTCTCCTAACCCAGGCTGTCCATAAACCTACAACAAAGACCACCATTAATATATCTATCGACAGAAATATAACTATATTATATGAAATATATTGTCATCAAATTATGTTTGTATCTAAAGAATATACCCGAGTCTGGATAATTTAAATTGTGAACATTAATGATATATACGAGTACAATACAACCTCAATAATCGGACCACCTTTGGGTGCCCTTGAAAACTGATCTTCTTATTGAGGTGGCCTAAATATCGAGGTTGAATAAAGAGCAAAACAGTGAAAATGGACTTGAAAATGCTGGTCTTATTATTGAGGTGATCTTTAGGTAAGGATGTACTAAATTTACAAGTAGCATATCGTTTAAGAGTCTTCATAAAGGTTACCTTTTGTGGTGTTAATTGTCTTAAATCTATCAAATTGACGTATTTGTTTGTTTAAAACTAAACTATTTACAGTTATACATACTGATGTCTGTTTACATCTGATTTAATCTGGTCGTCTTGACTGTTGGTTCCTGATTGTGAATATATCAAAGATGTAATGAATACAATGTAGAACATTAGGACTTGAAAACATAGCCACACATTGTCATAGCAGTTTTTATACATCTGTTGAACTATTTATACTTTGGGTAGCTATTTAGTCGGCTTTAAAGTCCACACTAACGTGCGTTATGTTGTTTTCTAGCTTGCCGAATTAAAATAAACCTTATATTATCTGTTATATCAAACAATGACATAATCTTTGTCTGTAAGTTATACATTTCTTCAAACCAGGAAGTCGTGATGACAAATATTTTAATTTAGTGACATTACAATTTTTTAATGATTCATTCTTACACGTGTTAGTTGTTATTCGATCTTTGATCTTTCCATTATAAGTATTGTATTGATATCCATACATATAAGCCCAATACAATACGATTTAATTATCGATATGTATTTTGAATTCAGCGAATCAGTCACGTAATCCGTTATGTCTCACTGGTAAGGCAAATAAAGAATTAAACTCTTTGATAAAGTCTGAATGATATATTGAGACTCAGCGTTGCAGAAAGGGCGTTTGAAAATAGCAAAACTCAATAACTTATAATAATTTATCTCGAGGCCTTCTGTCTGAGGTTTAAATATTCCGCTATAATGGAAATCAATACATACCAAAAGCAAATAAGTTATGAAAAAAGATTCATAAATGAATATATGACTTTGTCAATTCTTTACTGACGACATTTGAAGTGCTCGTTGTGAAACACTGTCATGCATGTAAATATCACCCTGACACTACACTAGTTAGCGAGACGTGAAAAGTTCAAATATACATTGACATTTTATCTTTATTCAATATAACTCACTCAGACTGTCCAATTTCACTTTGACCACAATTCTTATTCATGTTTTAGTTAGATGACAGTGTGCTGTTGCTTCACTTCCACGTTCTGATCCTTTCAATGTTACTTTGTCTTCTCTCTGTGTACCTACCGATCCGTTTGTTTTGTGTTCTATTCTTGCGCGTGTGTCTTCTGAACCGTTTATTTTGTGTTCTATTCCTGTTAGTACCTCCTGATACGTTTGTTCTGTTTCCATTCTTGCGTGTGTCTTCAGAACCATTTATTTTGTGTTCTATTCCTGTTAGTACCTCCTGATCCGTTGGTTCTGTTTTCATTCTTGCATGTGTGTCTTCTGAACCGTTTATTTTATGTTCTATTCCTGTTAGTACCTCCTGAACCGTTTGTTCTGTTTCCATTCTTGCGTGTGTGTCTTCTGAACCGTTTATTTTGTGTTCTATTCCTGTTAGTACCTCCCGATCCGTTTGTTCTGTTTCCATTCTTGCGCGTGTGTCTTCTGAACCGTTTATTTTGTATTCTATTCCTGTTAGTACCTCCTGATCCGTTTGTTCTGTTTCCATTCTTGCGTGTGTGTCTTCTGAACCGTTTATTGTGTGACCCATTCCTGTTCATACGCCTCCGTCCTTTTCTGTTCTCTCGGGAAGTTTTTTGTGAATGTGGCCTTACTGTTATGAATCTGTTCCACTTTTGTTAATTAATCATACAGTTTAGTGTCTTACTATCCTAAGACTGGTATCTTCTGATAGCTGTGGTATTTATTCATTTCATCCGAAGTATTGGGTTAATGATTTTGTAAATATAATTTCTTATAGAAATTAAGCTTTCTTGAGCAATAACAAATTAATGTTGGTTGGACACCGAGGAGCACGGACGTCGTACTGTCGAAAAGCGACGTAAACAAGAAAAAAGATTTAAAAAACATCACTGTGCACAAGCCGCATTTTGACTTCAGTATAATATACTTAAAGCCATTAAAAACGCAGCCGAAAGTGTCCGCTTCAAAACATGACATAAAGAAGAAATAATTTTATATTAATTCACTAACATAATTTCCTAAACTTATTCAATCATGAAATATGAATTATTGGTCCATAGTTGCAATACGTTTGGAACAATATTTAAAACAGTGGTATCAGTTGGTAGCTTTTAACTCCATGTGCAAAATGAAGTTTATTTCAAGCAGTTGTGTTTTTAATGGTGTAAAGTATATTTAGACGGTGCACAATCTGTTTGTGTTGTACATCAAGTGTCAACTAATTGCTTCGTAATGAGAGTACAGGTAAACAATAAATGTTTACCAGATAAAGGCTTAATTCGTAGGAGCTGTGTATCGTATAACTACACCAAATTATATGTAAAACATACTATAAAACGGGAGGATGTTTTTAGGCGAGATAAGTTTGGTAAATAAGATACTTTAATAAAACATTTATTTCGTGTGATATCTAGATTAGCCATAATCTGTCAGGAAGAACTTACAGTATCAGATAAAGGGATTTAGTTAATGACGCTTTGAGTCAACAAAATATGTGAGATAAATATGTTTGTATCACGTGATGAGTGGCGTCCTCTTTGAAACAGGAAATCTGTCTTCGCAACCAGTCAATGTCTGGTGGTCATTAAGGTTCATATAATCCT